>MUZC01000378.1:942293-963129 GCA_002072015.1 Radix auricularia | reverse complement strand
GTCACATATTCTGCATGGACAATTTTTTAATTATAATTTAAATTGTTTTTAAAATTACACTAAAACCATTAGTTGAATTAGAATATTAATTGTTTTTGTTTACCTTAAGATTTAACTGTGAAAATTAGTATTAAAAGACAGTTATGAATGAAAAAACAAACTAAGGTTACTTTCAATGGAAGAAACAGCTAACTCCATTTCCACCCAACTCAGTTAAAACATGAACTACTTCTTTTATAAATATCATAAATTAAATTTTTTTATTAAAAAGTGTAAACAAATGGCTACAGTTTTCAAAGCTTTTGATTATTGTTAATTTGGTTTACTAATAAAAAAATTACATGGTTTCAAACTTTAAAATTTCAATATCTCAAAACCCCAAAAATGTCACATAGCCGTTTCTTCCCTTGAGCTCTTCATATGTAAACCCCTTTTCTTAAATCAATTAGTCCTGGAAGTTATTTCCCTTGTGGTGTAGCTGAGAATTGGTCAGCCATAAATTTCATTACAGCAACGAGAAAGCTTTTAATTCAGACTCCCTAAATATTGTATGTGTGAGTAGTATGATACTTATTAATTTAAAATAACTTAACATTGTAATGGAAATCACTTGCTTATAATTATTGTCTGAACAGGGCCCGAAAGAAAACACAGAATACCAGATGAAGAGACAAATCTGTCTACAGCCTATCATGAGGCTGGGCATACTTTAGTTGCTTACTTCACAAAAGATGCTACTCCATTACATAAAGTTACAATCATACCCAGGGGGCAGTCATTGGGTCATGTAAGTAATATTAATAATACTTCACTCTCATTCTGTTTTGGTCCTGTGACTGAGAGAAGGAGATCAAAGTATTAGATAGCTTTATTTTCTCAGGCACCCAACTCCTGCATATCACATATTTTGACTTTATTCCCAAAACTACTGTCCACAAAGAAATCCTTATACCTATTGCTAACAAGGTCTCAAAAAATAATAATAACTAATGAATTTTAGTTAGCTTAAGTTTCATCTTCTTTGATTTATTGCTCTGGGCATTCAGTATGGCTGAGGTATTGAAATTATTCTACAGAAAAGTGTATTTTCCATTTAAAAATAATGCTTTAAGTGATACAATAAGGTGTTCATATGTTGAAATGTTGATGAATTTTGATATAGTTACTGGGATTGTAGGCTGATTCAACAAGCAGGAATTTTAATGAAGTATTATCTTATATATAATGTGCCTACGCTCGTCTGTGTGAAGCCCCTGTGCATTGTAGCTCTCAATTTTTAAAAATGCAAGGTAAATTGAAAACATAGACATAAAATAATAAACATAGAGTGAGGCTAATGAGCGAGAAAGTTCCCTGTGCCAAGTTTATATGATTACCCCTTAGCAAAGCAAGGGTATTGCGCTTGTTGATAATTGAATAAATAAAAATTTGTGCTTTTTGTCTTAAACTGCTTAAAATCTTTTCCTTTCATTTCATGTTATGTTGAAAATATTCCAGACATCATTCATAGATGACAAAGAAGTGTACCAGAGAACAGTGTCTCAGTTGAAAGCTTCTATAGACACAGCAATGGGTGGAAGGGTTGCAGAGGAATTGATATATGGCCCAGAAAAAATAACAACTGGAGCTTCAAATGATTTGCTGCAGGCTACACGTATTGCAACATCTATGGTCATGACTATGGGGATGTCTGAAAAGGTAATAGATAACTTGTTTGTTTCTGGCATGCTTGAGATATAAATTGGGCCAGCTATAAAACAAAAATTTTATTAGTGGAAAGTGGAGGGGAGTGGGTTTGTTATGTCCGCAAGTGTTATTAAACTCTCTAACTTACAATAAATGTTAGAGTAATGATTAAATGGCTCGTTTACACGGCACATAACACAAAAAGAAAAGATGAACACAGTAACTGACTTTACAAAAATGTAATTTAATACAATGAAATAATTAACAAGTTACCACATGATACCTGTGGTAAGAATTAACTAGTATAATAATAACTTAGTAAATCTTAACTTATCACAATAACGTATATTAACTAAGTTAATGTAAAAAGGTAAACACTCACAAAAAGGTTGATAGCGTTGGCATTTACAGTACTATGACAACAAAGAGTGGCCAGCTTATAGCTCATGCGATGAGTGCAAAAATCTCACTTCGTCTGTCTTCCTATCTTCTCATCTAATCTTATTCTCATCTGCTTTCTCTTTATATAGTAAACTTTTAAGAACGTTCTGGGTTTTACTTTATCCAGAAAAACAACCTGTTTCATAACTAACAGGTTCTAGAGCATCCTAGGAAAATACAAGTAGACAAACCCAGGGTCGAATGGGTGGAGCTTCGGCGATGGACCCTTGACCTGTCAAGGCGTGAATGGCGGGGTGGGACACAGTAATAAATCACCGACTAACCTCTCTACCCATTCATGGATTCGTAGCAAGCGGTTAAGGGGCGGGTGGTACCTAACAGGATTAAAGTAAAAAGTACAGTCTGCCTTGGCCTTTTTTGTTTATTATATATTTTCCTGGTTGATCCATGCAGGATTCTGTCAAAGTTACTGAGAGAGGTTTAAATATACACTAATGAATTATGTGATAAATCAATTTAAAGCTTTTAATAATAGACGTGGACATTTCGGATAATGCCTTTAATTAGTAGATCAAAATTAGCACAAATATTAAATTTACATTATTCAATATATACTATATCACTGATCACAATGTCCAGAAGAAAGTTTACTTCTTTTAATCTCTTTGTTTTTAGTGCAATGTCCAGTCTGTCCTTTCGAGATTTGTACAGCAACTCCTCCTGAACCATACTAGATAGAGCGTTGGGGTCTTTTGCAAATATGTTAAGGCGTTACCAAGGATGTGCACGGGTCAAAAAATACCCGAAAAGGCTTACTGAATTTCCATGAAAACCTGAAAAAATATCAGTATTTTGTCTATTTCTCACCAATCGTAACATCTATCGGGTTGAAACAAACGGCAAACGATAGCTAATAATATTAGAACAATGCTACAGAAGGAATTTTTTTAAAATCTCTTTTGGTTCAACTTCTATAATTTTAGCAGCATTTTGTTAGATAGCAATTGTTTTGTTTAGTTTCAGAATTATTGATTTGAAATGACTTTTAATGTAATCTAGAATGATAGTTTTCTCACTTTGTGAATGCTGATTTTGGACTCTTGCGTGGTGTGCATTATATTGACACATTCTTGGAGTGACTTTAGATTGATTTCCCTTACATTAAAAAAATCGGAAATTCTTTGTTGGAAATTGCGTTTATATAACTTATTGGAGTTTTTATGACTTGTATTATGAAATTGTATTTCAATTAGTTGTACTCATGAAGTCATTAGCAGAAACATTTACTTGTTTATTAGTCTATTAATAAAAAAATCTGTACATAAAAACTTAGAAATTTAGAAGAAGTCTTTGCTATTTAGAGTTTAGTAAATATACACTATCATTTTACAAAACCTATGAAATTTGTTTAAATTGATTTTTCCATTTTCTGAATTTTCAACAGGTAGGATATAGGTCTTTCCCAGAGGAAGGAGAAATCAGCCCAGCTCAGAGGGAAGTTATTGATAGTGAAATCAGGAGAATGCTTCAAGAGTCTTATGAGAGAGCCAAAACCATTTTAAAACAGCATCATTCGGAATTGGTGTCCTTGTCGCAAGCTTTAATGAAATATGAAACTCTAGACAAAGATGAAATCAAAGCTGTAATAGAAGGGAAAAAATTAAAAAGGTCTTTATAAGTTCAGCTTGTCCTTGTGTTCCTAATAAACTATGCCTTTCTCCGCTCTTCATGGCTGTTGTGCCTGCTAACCCATTTAATTGGATGAGCAAGGTGATGACATAGCCATATATAAAACAGGGCCATGGTGATCCAAGTATTTAGATTGGGTGCTGACCTTGTTGTCATTATCTACCTGGACTGAGTTTTAGATTCAAGTGTAAACTTGACTGATTCTGTTTTAAAATTTCGAAAAAGAAATATTTTAAAAGCAAAGTGTTACGTTTAACAGGGACTTGCTAATACATTCAGTATTTTATTCACGTTCAACTTTTAATGGACTGCAAGACCCAGTTAGGCCAACCATGTCTACTGTAGATTGCTATCCTTTTTTAAAATATTAAATAACGTATTTAAGTCATGAATTGTAAAACTTTATAGAACAAAAGGTTTCTGGGAATTTCTTGGTGTAGGTTCAAGTAATTTATTTCTTTGAAAGCAAATTTATTTTAATAAATGTTGTTATAAAGTTTTCAATACATTTCCAATTCCTCTTTTCTTCTCTCATTATAATATCCTTGTTTTTTTTTTTAAAGATTACATAACTATTTTGCATACTTTTTTTTATAGTATTAATAAAAGCGTAAGACAAGGAATTAAAAATTTGAGAGTATAGAAAACATTTATTATGAGCATGAGGTCAGATTCACAACCTAAATTTCATGGGGGTTACCATGATAAGACAATCTTATTGTTGACAACCATAGGTCTGTTCCCTGTGACACCGGTGATCTTGTCAAATGAAGATCCCCTTTCTTTACGTTATTTAAAAATATAGAAGTAAAGTCTCCAAGTTTCAAGCAATGTCCCCATTCCATTTGGCACTGAAGAAATTATCTAGCATTCTAACAAGCAATCACACTTGAACCATCACTTGTTATTTGATGCTTTTCATGTGCCTAAGTTTTTGTTCCCTTTAGTTCCTAATTTGATAGCCTATTAACTTATAAGGGAAAGACTTGTGACAAAGTCCTACTGGGTGTAGAACTTGGCCACTAAGGAAAAGAAATTTTTTAATGAATTGCCAATGTTGTTATGCAAAGAAAAAGTGTAATAAACATGTATTTTTAAAAGGAATTTTTTATAAGTTTGTTTTATTTTTAAATCACAATATTTTTTTTAAATATTATATTTACACTTGTTAAAATTAGTGGAACTGGCATATTTTGCTTTACTCTTAAAAATAAGTTTTGTGTGGTCTGATAAATATTTTACAGATTTAACTATGTCTTCTAAACTGATTTAGTGGTCACTAAGAAACCATCTCAACTATGTACATTGAAATAATGAACTTCATAGAAATTACTACACACCAAGATAAGCATAGCTCAGAAGTTAAATATCTTTCCCCAGTCGATCTATTTCGCTGATTACAAAATCCATGTCTTGCTCTGTGACATTGTGGTTTACTATGACCATGCGAAAGAAGTTAACCAAGTCTCCATCTGGTTGGTAGCCAACCAAAAGAGTTCCTTGTTCTGTCATCCTCTGCTTAATGATTGGCGCAACCTGGAGGAACAAAGATTTTAAATTAATTCTTGTAAAAGTTGGTCTCTTAAAAAATGCAAACAATTTTTGTACAAGTAGAGTCATCAACAGCTAAGAAATGTAGTCTTTGTTTAGTGTATATATGATGAGCAGCTAGGTGTTAAAATTTTTTAAATCTGAATTTCAGATTAAACTCACATTTTCAAAACTCAGAAATATTCCTTTTAATTAGCATGATTTATAAATTCTTACTTTGACGTTTAAACCAAAATTTCTAAAATTTTAATATTAACAACACACTTTTACTCTTATGTCGATATGTTTCCATTGAAATTTGCAAATTCATTAATTGAATCAACTGTAATTCCTTGTCATGTGAATATTTTTAAATAAATTTTTGTAACAGCTTTATCAAATTTCCGCCCTCCTCACCCACCCTCACTTGGACATCAAGCATTACGGAGGCTGGATAAAAAGTCTTTTTGCACATTAATAACGTGCACTGTTCAAATTACAAACAAACCAGCTAATTTCATCACTGATTATAATATAAAGGGCATAATCAATATTAAAATAATTGTAATTTAGTTCACCAGTAACACTTTATTAACAGAACAAGAGGTTATAAAAATTGTTTTCTTTAATTTTTTATTTCAATGCTGACACATCTGTACAGGAATGGATATAAAAAAAAGTTGAAGTGCAAAAATGGACAGACTACACATGAATTACCTTGGATAAGTTTTCCCACCATTCTGCTGTCTCTTCAAGTTTTCTCAATCGGGGTGGAATGTACCAGAAACAAACATTTGTGCACTCAGGCTGGGGACATGGACATTCTTAAGATAACTTTTTACTTAAATGAATTTATTTCAATCATATCTAAATATGCTCATCATTTTATTTTATTGCTAATGACATTGCTAATAAAAAAGTCCTTTGTCTATAAGACAAATAAAAGAATGTTCATTATAATATATTATTTTTTAATTATTTTTTTTTAAAAATATTTTTGTTTAATTATGTCTCAAATATATAAAGGATTTATAGTAAAAAAAACTTCTACAGTCTGCCTGCTAAATTTAAGCTGATTTGCTCATGGGACAATGGTTATAAAAACATGTTTAAAATTAACATAATGCGCACCGCAAGACAGATTAGCAATTAATAGCACTTACATTTACATATTGGGAATATATTTTTTTTGAGTATGGTCAATGTAATACACACCGCACAACGCAAAGAGAAAGTAATAAAAATGTAACATACAACACACACATGACTCTCTTGCAGAAAAATTAACATGATACATAGAAATAAAAAAGATAATCTAAAAAGTCTTTAATTTAATTAGAGTACATATGATTGATCTGAAATTTTGATACATCTGTTTTATCATCAGCACGAGTCTGTCTGCAAAACATCAGCTCGCTAACTTATGAGGAAGTGGGTTAAAACTCAATCCAAAGTTTTTGAGGCAAGCAAGCAAATTAATAAAAAGGATTTAATAAAAGAGAAAACAAAAAATAACAAGCTTTTGACTATAAAGCCTTTATATACCAAACATAACTAGATGGTTTTCATTATAATAAGCAGGCAAAACAATCCCAAAATAAAAAATTCTAGTTATGTCTCGTAAAACGTGTTTAATATAATGGGCACCCATCGTGAATATTTTTTTTAAAAAGTATTGTCAATATAATGCGCACCTTACTGCGCGACAGGATATGTTGTAATTAATACGCACCACCACACTCTATCTCAAAAATTAACATGATACATAGGGATAAATAAAATAATCTAAAAATGCAATAATTTAATTAACAGTACATTCATAATAAACAGATGTGATTAATACATTTAAATTTTAAATGTGACAACTGACACCTCTTGCTAAAACCACGAACTTATTCTCAGTATGACTACCTCTTGTGGTTCTTCTTATTATTGTGGTCAGAAGACAAACCTCTTTAATGACAAGTCTAAATCCTTCAGTTTTAGCAAGCTTCTGGGCAAAGTAGCTGAGAAGCAAAAAAATTTACATTAAATTCCTATTAACAGTGGGGAAAAAATTACAATACACTCTGAGAGTTAAAATCATCTTATTTTTTAACATACCTAAAATTTTAAATTATAAAGTATTTTTTTTAAGGACTGCAGAATGGTTTTAGAACTGCAGTTTTAGATATCTTGTATACTTTTAAAACTTTTTTGCAGGTTGGCGTCTGCGCCTGAAGTTTAAAAAAAAATGTTTGTTATTTTCTCATGGATTTCGGCTCTAGTGTTAACAAAAAAGGGACAAAGATGCCCAAATATATTACACTCTTTAAAATAACTCATAATATTGACTTGGCACAGTTGAAGATGTTCTCTATGTCAGCTGCAAACTGCTTAGATCCCTTGGCCTTCCACATGATCCACAACTTTAGAGCATCAACTTTTCTTCCGCACTGGATTGACTTGTCTCCTGTGTCAAAGCTCACATCATAAAATTTGTCTTGTTGAAATAAATATTTAGCTTTGGCGCTGTGACACTCGGACAAAATATCCTGTTAAAAAAACATCATAGCTTCTTTTGAGTTGGAGGACAGAGCTAATACAAAAATAGATCATAAAAAACAAGAAAACATAGTTTAATCACAACAACCGTCAGAAAAAAATATCATCCACAGCTTTAGAAATTAGCACAGAGACAAAAAGAAAAGTAAGATCGATTAATTTTGAATAAAAATCCTTTTTATCATTAACATAATGGCCATATTACTGCAGATATTTACAATTAATGGAAGCTTAATAATATGGAACCAGCATAAAGATTCTGTTAAGTTGAAAGATAAAAGTTAATTTCTGTAGTATAAATGAGTCAAATATTTTCAGTCAAAGATATGATTACAAAATTATCTGTAAGTAGCTAATTTACTTTATGCCTCGTGAAAAATCCAGCTGCCTGAAATGGAACACCCATCATTTTGTGAGGATTCCATGTTACAGAATCAGCTCTGTTAATGAAAATATGTCAGATTATGTCACATATATTGGTGGATTAAAATATTGATATCAACACATAACTTTGTATCATCACAAATTAATGTAGTTGAAAGAAAGCCTAAAATATGTCTTAGTGGTAAATAATATCAATGGAAATGTACAAGGCTTGTTTTTTTAATCTGTCGCACAAGCTCATTTTCTTTAAAAGTATTGTTTTTTATTTTAAACTAAAATTCTGAATTTATATATTTTCGCTAAACTTGACATGAGTTGTTGCCAGCTGGTCCAAAATAAAATAAGATTAAATAATTTATTAACTATCTCACGTAAAGAACACGGCATTTGAAGCATACTATACGATTTATCATTAAAAACACAGTTTGATGCTGTAATTAGAAAATTCTTAGCTTCTAGCTACCTAACGAAAAAAGCTAAATATTTTTTTAATACAAGCAGTCAGCATCACCTTTCAATGCCATTAACTTTGTATCGAAGCTTATCACTTAACATCACACTGCCACCCCATGAAGCATCCACATGCATCCATAATCCATAGGAATCACAGATGTCTTTAATGTCATTGAGTGGGTCATAAGCTCCGAACACAGTTGTGCCAGCTGTGGCATTAACAATAAATGGGACATAACCCTGGAGAAAAAAGTTTACGTGGGGGGAGGGGTTAAATATTTGTACAGAGAGTTAACATTTTCTTTTTTTTTCTATGTAAATGTCACCTTTTAGTTCCTAAATATTTTTACTTAAAATTAAAAGATAATGCCAATAATGGGCAGATTGACAGAAATGTTAACATTCAGACAAGCTGAGCAGGTTCTGACATATTTTTAAACAATGTCAGGATCATTTGCTCAAAACATTCATGAACAAATACTTACAAGTGATTTCACATACTCAATAGCTCGAATCAATTCTTCAGGAAGCATGCGACCATTAGCATCTGATTTGACAGAAATCACATTATCCATCCCAATACCTAGAAAAGCTGTCCCTTTCTTGACTGAGTAATGTCCCTTTATTTAGTAAGAAGGGAAACAAAAACATTTTCTTATGCACACCCGCCTCATCAATTTATGTCTCATTTATCTTATTTTTTTTAAAGTAAATATGATTTAATAATTATCTTAGTAATTTTATCAATCCTGACATTTTTTACAAATTACATCAATTTTGTATGATTTTAAGTTAAAAATGAATATTTCAAAGGAATGTCCGATTCGAGTCCTTTGTGCTATATATGTAAGCAATAGTTTTTTAGAACTTAACATTTGAAAGTATTCACAATTTTCAAAACTAACAACTTCTTTAGAATGTACCTTTTCAGATGTCAAAACACATAGTGTTGGAAGTCCACTTACTCCTGTCTGCTTTACATAAGGAAACATGCGATAGCGTGCCAAGTTAAGGGCATACATGTTAGAGAGCGATCCACCTTCAGATAAAAAAAACATTTACAGACTTGATAAGTTCAATATATCATAGGTTCACTTATAATGATCAAATTAAAAACGGTGTTATACTTTTCTTATTTTTCACAAAATAGTGGGGGTAAGGGGTGGTTAATTGTGAGGGGGGGGGGGATTTCAATTTTTAAAGCAATGGCTACTTGATCATGAAATTTCAATAGCTAAAATTAAAAAGAAACTTTAAACTGTTAAACTTCTAATGAAACTGCACAAATACTTAGTAGAAATACATTTTAAAATTTTCTTCATTGACTTTTTACCTGGACAGAACAATCCATCACCATTTTCGAAACCTATGTGATTCAGCATTTTATCCACAACAGCTTTTTCCATCAGAGTGAAAACAGGGGCAACCTCAAAAGTGTATCTAAGACAAGAGAAGTAAACTTGATGCCAACTCAGATTTATAACCCTTCATCTGATAATAATTTTGATGAAATAAATTTTTTAAGTAAAAGAAACAAAACATCTGATATTGAAATATATAATAATTTAGAACATATGTTTCAGGTTATTTCAGCTTTTAGCAGGTGGTAAAGAATAGTTAAAGAGGATAGCAGTATTATTTTCAATTATGTAAATACAAATTAAAAAGTGTTCTTTTGTTGTTATTTGGTCACAGAGCATATAGGTAAATTAAGGCTAGGAAGAACATTTTAATTTTGAAAAAACTTTTTAACTTGATATTGACTTAAGATTGTTCAAAACAAAATCAATTTTCTGTGGGAATTTTAGTAATCAAAAAATGTTTTGGAAATGTTGACCAAAAGCAGTGCCTTCCTACACTTTAAGGTTGGTTTACAAATGTTTGCTTATAAATGAGGGGAAAAGATTGGAGCTGAATTCAGTGACAACAAATGAGAGGAAATATCCTTTATCTTCCTGCCTTTTTTTTCTAATATAATGAAAATATAAATCCTTATGAGTCAGTATAAGAGACTGGGAGAAGAAATTTCTATTCAGTTTTGGAAACAAGGTCACATATTCTGCATGGACAATTTTTTAATTAAATAATTAAACAAAATCAGAACCTACTGGCTTGTATTAAGTGCATCAGTCAACCATGCACCTCCAAGGGCATATGGGTTCAACCCCCCATACAGTTGATTAAAAAAATGTAAATGGCCTGAGAAAGAAGGAAATAAGTCAAACAATTTACATCCAAATAAGTATCTTATCATATCTTATCTATTACAGATGCTCCTTCTGTACAGCAGATTATTGCATCCTATGTTCTTGTCAGAACATATTAGCAAGTGAAGCAGCATTGAAAGGCCATGGCTATGAGGAACCATGCTATTCCCAGCCATTTTGTTTCCATAACTAGTATCAGGTAACCCATTCAGAGCAGTGTGGACTCAGGGACACCCTTGGCCTTGAGAACAAATCCCTGCCTCCATGGAGATTCAAATCTCTGACCATTGGTATGCCACTACGCAATCACTAGCAATCACCTTAGTATGAGCAGGTTGTGAAAATATTTTTATTCATACAAAATAAATTTTAAAATAGAGGAACAATAAGAATCTAAATTATATCATCAATTAATTTTTTTTAATAGGCATTTTAAAAATAACTATTAAAATATTTTACTTCATTTTAATCTCATTGACTTAACATGTGCACAGTGTTAATTCATTGCTCTTGAATATTTTAACATTTATATGTATCTTATTCAAATTCAAGGACTGGCAAAATTCAAATATGCGTTTGTTTTAAGAATGCCTCAAACATGACATCTTTGAAAAAAATTAAGAAGTATTTTGTAGTGCCATGAAATTTTTTAAATGTATATGATTACTTTGTATTTATTTTTTCTTGTAGCTTATTTATTTTAATAGTAAAAGTAATAGATTTGGATGATATTTTCAACTAAACTTTTTGTAAAGGCTAATGACAGATTTTTTATTACATTTTGAACTGCAGGTTTAAATAATGTCAGCTTGTACGATGATGTGAAAATGGATCCTGGGGGGAATAGAAGAAAGCAACAGTGTTTGTATGACGGACCAAAAATGTTCCCTAAAAAGTACCCACATCTAATAAAATTGTATAAAATTATGCTTGAATTTTTAAAAAAATGAATTTTTTAACGAATATGATGTGCTTAAGATTTTAAATCTTATTTATAGGCCTCTTCAAATTCTACCTGTTTTTACACTGTACTTGATAACTTTCTCACAGATCTCTAGTAGACTATCAACTGGTGTTGACTCTTGATTTATTGTAAAATCAAATATCTTGCCTAGAGCAGCTGGATGCATAAATTCAACAACTTTCCTGTAAAGAAATTTCTGGCACTGCATTCAATTTGTTAGTGAAAATATAAGGCTATAGCCAGTTCAATTACAGAATGTTCGTAACTATACAAAGATTTCTTTGTCCCATATTTAATTAGCTTACCATTTTTAATATTATCTTATCTTATACTTATACATTCTAGATGCTTTTTCTATCCAGAAGATTAATGCTGCTATGCTTATCCATGTTGTATTTGCCTTGCATTTTTATTAGAGTTTTGAAAGTTGATTGTTGGTTTTTCTGGCTTGTAAGAAATGTGCCCAAACTTTACTTACATGTCCTTATGTAAATCCTGTGTTAAAACTTTCTTCATAATCATATGAAACAATTCATCTAAAAATTGTTGCCCATCTGAAAAAAAAAAATACTTGCCTTAAAAAAACAACACTTTGTCTACATGTAAAAATGTGGCAGAATTCCAGGCCTTAAATGATAATAATATGGTAAAGTATTCAGCATAGGTAGGGGCAGTTTTGGTCTTTAAACATTTTGACATTTTTATATTTTATTTCTCTTTATACATCAGCATAGATATTGTCATGTACTCACCAGAGCATACACTTGATTCAATAGCCCCTTGATGACTACTAATATCTTCCATTTTTCAATTAAGAGTTGATGAATTGTTTGAATTTGAAGCAAAAAGGGCTGTTCTGAAGTGCATATTAAAATTTGGACATTTAAATTTGTTTCAAATTTATTTTTGAGTTATTTTCCTACTTTGATTAAATTTAATATTGTAGAAACAAAGAAACAGCTTTGAACCTGAGAGAATTCAGATTATGACTATGACAACAAATTGTGATATGTTTTGTAGCTTTTTTTTTTTATTTTTTTTTTTTTTTAATTTATTAATTTTTTTATTTTGTTGTTGTTGTTGTAATGATTTTTTATATTTAATTTAGCCTTCTATTCAGCATTTTAAAAAAAAAATTCACTGAAGTTATTTTGAGCAATACTGATAATCAAAATTATAATCAAAGATAACATATTTAAAATCATTTGTAAAGTATATTCAATATTCAGGACAAAATATAAAGCCTAGCCTAACACTAACTGTTAAGTTAATAAATGTCCAATCCTATACTATACAGTTCAGCTATATAATAATAATAATAATAATATAAATATTAGAATTAGTATTTATAAATAAAGACGAAAAAAAGCTCAATTGATTTCTAAGTTTTCACAACTAATTAGCTATTGGCCAATAAATTGAAGGCTAGGCAGCATTTAAATTAAATCTTTAAAATTAATATTTTTAACAACATGACATAGATTTAGATTCTAACTATAACTAACGCCAACGCTAAACCGAACCGCAGCACAAAGCACAACAAGGCACAAGCGTCGAATTACTTGATTGCATTTAATCATTTAAATATTTTATGTTTGTTAACAATTAAAGTTAAAGAAAATGTAGTGTTGGCATACTTGCATAGTATAGCTTTTGCCTAAGTCTAAGTTAGTTGACTCTAACTCTAAGGCACTTAGTGTCCTTACTCTTATGCCTTATCTTTAAAAATTAAAGTCCTCTCAAGTAAGAAGGCAGGTGCACAACTGTCTACATATCAGCAACGTTAATTTAGACTATAACTATAGGCCACTATAGAGCATGCAATACTCACGTGTAAGTTAAGTAAGGTAAGAGCGGGTTGAGAAAAGGGCCGGGTCCGTTTTTTTTATTTTTTATTTTAATTTCATTGGGCCTAATATAAAAATGCAATAGATTAAGAACCACTGTGAAATCACTACCCTTGACCTTTACTTTTACTTAACGTGTGTATAGACGGCTTATCAGTCTAGTAAACACTGAATGCATGAATGGTTTGTGAAATTCCTGATACTGTCAAAGTCACGTAATAATTAGTAATATGTAGGTCATCCCTCACTTATTATAGAGTAGTTAATTATTCGGATGACAGACGGTGCCGTCATTAAATTAATCAGGAGCGAACTGTAGGGGGGGATGCGTTTAATTTGATATTTCCTGATTCCTCCATCGTTTTAAAAGAAACGAAAATGTTGCTTCGTATTTAACTTTTATGGAAATGTTATTCTAAGTTGTCTTAGTTGAATAATAGAGCTCATACATGATGTCACGCGTCTCAATGGGTGGGGGGGGGGCGATTTTAAAAAAAAAATATATATCTGATTTTTTAACGTTAAACTTCTTGGATTCTTAGGGTTAATAATTTAAAATATGCATTAACGTCCTTTAGAGTTAATGGGTATTCGAGTGTTAAGTGCCTTTTATCTTTTCGCTTTATATTATTTTAATAATTTTGTACTTTTAAGTATAAGTTGTAAATTATTAGCAACAATAAGATCATGTACAGCAACATTTAATATAATATTACCTTTTGGCATTGTTATCATTATTATCTCCAAGTTAAAACATATATCGTATCAAGTGTTTCAAAAATAATCAAATAAAATTCAAATTGTTTTTAGATTAAAATTTATTTCTTATGTTATTACCTCACTGGTGTAGCTAGAGCTTTTGCCGCCCGGGGTGTCTCCAATTTGCCGCCCTGTTTATTAACGTCACGCGCCGGGTGGGGGGATTCCCACATTTGTGATGAAGGGGAATGTTTAATCAATCTGACGACACATCAAAAAAAACGTGCCACTTTTAATAAAAATTCCACTTAAATATTTCATTAAGGACACTATTTAACGACGTTGTACATGGCTTCACGCGTGTTACGATATTCTAGTGCAGGCTTACACTAAAAACATACTCAAATGACAAAAAATTGATTTGAAAGATGTTCATTATTGTTCATTATCAAATAGAAAAAAAAAAGGTTTTATTGGAGAGGAGGGAAGCTAAGAGCTTTGTGACGTCATATGGAAAAAAACTGGTATAAGTTTTTATGACGACGTGTGAAGAGCGGGGAGGGTAAAAAGAATGAGCCAAAATAGCGTGAAGAGATTTATAGATGGCCCCCTTAGTCAATCGTATGATGAATTTTATAAATGAATAAACATGAATAAATAAATGTAATTGAAGCGAAATAAATGTGGGGAAACATATTTAACATTGCATGACATACGTAAACTGATATACCTATAAATGCACACTTATAAAAATACAAGATACTTTTTTTTAAAGGCCACAAGAAAGTTACTGACGTCGCAGGTCCAGCCCCCCCCCCCCCACGAGGCAACACATATTCCAAAAAAACAAAAAACAACACATTACCAATTAATATGCTTTAATTTTTGTATTTATAGATAAATTATTTTTTACAAAGAAATTGTATACATTTAAGTATGTAAACATATTTAGGCCTAAACATTTACTTTACTAACTTTCATAGTAGAAAAACGTGTATTATGCTATCAAAATCTCAAATTATTTGTAATACCCTGTTCTATGGTCAATTTTGCAAGATTTTATGGTCTTAAATCACTCATTGTAGAACAATGATAATTTTTATCAACTTCAGTTTGGAGAAGCTCCTTTCGCAACTAGCAGCACTGATAGCAGAGGCGTCACTAGGGTTGGTGTCACCCGGGCGGTATCTCATGGTGTCACCCCGTCGTGACTTAATCCATAGAACTCCCCCGAGTTTTCCAGTGCTTAATTAACGTGAACATATAGAAATTTACATTTTGGTGTCACCCCCTGATGGTGTCATCCGGGGGCCGCCCCAGCGCACTCCCTAGTGACGCCACTGACTGATAGCAATTGTTGAGAAAATTGTTGGCAAAATTATGTTGGATACATCATTTTCCAATCTATACTGTTTAATAAATTTTAATATATAAATGGCCTTTCCCCTCGTTTTTTCTAATGTAATGCCTTTTCATATCAGAAACATCGTGTATTATGCTATCAAAATTTCAAATTATTTGTAATATTTTGTTCTATGGTCAATTTTGCAAGACTTTATGGTTTGAATCACTTTTTTTTTTTAGCTATCTTGAATTTTTTAACGAGTTAGCGTTAGTTATAACAACCAATATTAAATCAAACAAATGTTGTGCGACCCGTTAATTAAGATTCGAATTTATAAATATTTTTGTTTCACTTTGGTTTTACCCCTTCAAAAAATTAAGGGGCAATTGTCGGCAGGAGCGGCGTTTGAGGGTGGCAATTGGGGCGACTTAGGTAGGCCCCGCGTTTCGGTCCTGAACATGTCTCGTCCTGGTTAATAGCCTATACATATAGAACCAAAGAGTGGATGGTAGAACGTATGCTGGAAACGATTGTATAGAAACGAAAGAGGCACTCTTGTAATCCTTTTGCAATTATTTTGCAATATGTCTGCCAATAAATTGCATTTTAAATCACGTCGTAACCAGCACGTCATTTTTCGATAAGAATAAACCGTTGTTTATAGACCAGAGAAAATAATGAACTTGTAATAATTTAATAAAAAGGTGACACACGGTATTAAAATTACACAATAATCAAGATATTTCACATTTTTAAATACCATAGCATACTGGTGCTTAGCGATCTTTACTAGTACTCTAGCCCCGCGGGGTCATTGCTGGCACTAGGCCCCGCGCTTACCTAACGCCGCCACTGATTGTCGGAAATGGCTGTACTTATTACGCCCACAAATGCCGCCCTCAAAATGTGTGCCGCCATGGGTGTACCGCCACTGTATTACCACCCCCCAGTGGCGTCGCTAGAGGGGGGCGGGCCGCCCCGGGTGACACCATTAGGGGGGTGACACCAAATGATAAATTTTTACTGTGTTACATTTTATGTCAGAAAAAAAGAGACACATTTTTTCATATAGATCTAGAAAGAAATTAAGAAACAATAAAAATACGTTAAACGCCGAAATTTTTTATTGACATCATGGACGAATCCCACTCCCTCTTTTTATCAGTTAACTTACAATAACATAACCGTCCCGACAAACAAACAAAGTTTTTAAAAAAGAAAAAACAAAGGAACAGCCGCACCAGAGAGGTTTTTTTTAAAAAGGCAGTGTCTTCTGTTTAAAAGATATTTTTTTAAAAACTGAGCTTTGAAATATTGAAGTCATGGACGGATCCCACTCCCTCTTCCCTCCACGTCAGAGGGGTGGGGGCGAAGAATACGATCTTTCTATTTCAAAAAATCAAAAGATGGGTTTTGTTGTTATTATTTTTAGAGGAAAACTATTAATTCAATGTCTTTGAGTTATTTTTTTAAAATTTATATTTTTTAAGGCGTGCAAGCATAGATATGCCTGTTTATGAATAGGTAGACCTCCGGTTCATAGATGCTATCCTTACCAATGTTCCTTTCAAGCTGCACGGCCGCACAGCTATCTTGCAGATTCCGCGCAGCAGTTTTGATTTATCATGCCGCAAATTTCAATAGGGGAAAAAATAGAATTTCTGCGCCTTTGCCAGAAAAGTTAGTAGCAATTTTATCTTATATTCTACCTGGGACACAGTCAAAGCTTTTGTTAAAATCCAATTATGAAAACAAGTTTAAATGTCCAGAATGTATCTTCTATTTCTAACATACAGCAAACAGACACTAACAACATAATTCAAATCATTCGTCTAAAGTTAATAGCCTACAAGGAAAATATCAAAAACTCCGTTTAAAAAATAATTGACATTGGTGACTAGACTAGCATTGAAGCAGAACAAATACTTTAATATCACTCGCCAACAACTTACAAAAAACTTTGATGTCACGAACAAGCCGATGCGATATTTTAATCAAAACAATAGGAGTTGTTTTTGGGGTGATAGTGTGTTGAAAGGAGGGCTTTGAAATGACAACTCAGTTTGCGCTGGACATCTGGAGAAGGATTTTTTTTAGACGACACAGAAATCAGATGGCTTTCACGGCACTTTGCTTTACACGCATTGTACAATGCAAACATTCAAGTACAGACTGAATACTGTGAAGAGCTGGTCCGTTTGTATAATGACCCATAGTCATCGTCAATAAATATTTTTTCGTAGTGTCATTCATGAAGTAGTTGGATAATTTGCCAAATTAAGCAGGCTGGTACAAAGTAAAAAATCTAACGACCATGGAGGCATACCAGTTTGTAAAAGGAAGGATCAATAACCTAAGAGGCCATGAGCACCTTGGTGACAATTTTCATTGGTCTATAGAGGTCGCTAAAATGTTTTCAGGCTGTAAGGGTGAAAACATGAGTCCCATTTTCAAATTCGTTGAATGTCTGAGTTGGCACGTGGACTATCATTTTTAAAAAAAAATTAAATCGACTTGATGCTATGGCGTATATTGTTGTAAGCGTTAGTCGACACGTCAAATTTTAATTTCTGACAAGAAGAACTTGGTGCACTAGTTTCTAAATAAAAAAGCATTCTTTAAAAGCTATGAAGACATTTTGCAGAAACTTATGGAACAGTATAGCAATTAAAATTTATGATTAACGCTAGCGGGAAAAAAAATGTGGGTTGATGCAGACTTTCGACAAGGTGATTCAGTTTGCTATGACTGAAGAATAGTTCAGCGACTTTGTCATCCTGTTGGATATTTGTGCCACATTTCTTGCATCGAGCGCTGATTGCGAATGTGGATTTAGCCTAATGAATTCTATAAAATTAAAATCTAGAAATAGGTTGGAAGAGTTACATTTAGAGTTGCTTATGAGGATTAAATATTGTCAGAATGATGGCCACCGGATCAACCTTGACGAAGTCTATAAAATATGGATCTCTTTGAAAGACAGAGTGCCCCCAGAATAGATTAGCGGCTTATGGGTATGTTGGCATTTGGTTGATTTATACATGATAAATACCGTTGAACAGATGAACAGAAATATACATTAATAATTCTTGTTTATTTTAATATAATCTAATATATTATTTTGATAAAGAAATGTGTCACTTAATGTAGATCTAGATATCGGTTCAATTGGTGCATGTGTTTTTGTGAGATGTCAAAAATTTGAACACAAAAAGTGGTACACTGTTAAACTTTGAACATGTGTTTTTTTATAATTAGCACAACAACTGGCAAACCTCAGAGGGAACATTGATCCCCACTTAGCTGTTTATCTGTTATACACACTTTTTTTCATGTGGTAAAGAAATAAAAATACATCCCTTGATTGCCCTTGAGGGAAGGGACAGTGCTGATTTACATTGTTACAAGGTGACAAAAATTTAAAATTATGTATGTTCCCTTTATTAGCCACTGGAAGACAGGATGAGTTCTAGGGATTTGGGGCCGTGCATAAATGACGTCACGTGCCAAGGGGAAAGTGTGCCCCGCATCTGCGACGATGTGTGACAAGAGGGAGGGGTGTGTTTAAAAATGTAACGCTACATCAAAAACGTGCAACTGTAAATAAAGTTCAATTTAAATATTTGATTGTATACAATTTATTTAATGACGTTTTCAATGGCTTCACACGTGTTATGATATTAGAGTGCATACTTACACTAAATACATATTTAAATGACAAAAAATAACTTGTCAATTGATTATTTTTGTTTAGAAAATACGTCTTGGGGGGGATTCAAAGCTTTGTGACGTCATATCGGGAAAAAAGGGGCTGTGGGTCTAAGTTTTTGTGACAAAGTATGACGCCGGGGGGGGGGGGGCGAATCGGCAACCTCGCGTGACGTCATTTATGGACGCCCCCTTAAGTCGTGAAGGGGTGACACCATGAGCTTCCACCCCGGGTGACACCAATCCTAGCGACGCCCCTGCCACCCCCACCCCCGTTTTATAACAGGAGCCGTCCATAAATGACGCCACCCGATTTGGCTGATTTTCACCCACCTCGCCTCGTTACACGTGTCACAAAAAGTTACACCCACCTCCATTATTACGTCAATGAGCTTTATTCCCCACCACCATAAAAAACATTTTTTCTATTTAAAAATGAGCATGTTTCAAATCAACTATAGAGTCTATGTCATTTTAAGTATTTTTTAAAGTGTAGGTCTGCATTTTAAGATCGTAACACGCGTAAAGCCATATAAAGCAAACTGTGAGCAGCTAATATTTTTGGTGGAACTTTTATTTAAAGCTGCGTGTTTTGACGTGGCGTCACAAATCCCCACTCTCCCTCGTCACAAATGTGTGCCCCCCCCCCCAGGTGCGTGGACAGCCCCCAAAGCATCCTCTGTATAGGCAGAGAACATTGGTCTACAAACTGACAGGAACTGACTAGCGACGTCATTTCATCAGGTCCAACGGCGGTACTTGAATTTTCTCGAATAGACTATTGAACAGAATACGCTGACATAAAATTCACTTACTACGATCAGGTTCAGCTTTAGGCATAGGCAAACTAGGCAGGCGCCTATGGGCTCCGACGAGTTTCATGATTAGTAGGGGCCTCGCAAAAGAAACTTTCCATATCTATTTTTTACATTCCTACTACATTTAGTGCTACCAAATTTACTTCGCCTAGGGCTTCCAATTCCTTTTGGCCGGCCCTGCTCAGAGGCGTCACTAGGATTGGTTTCACCCGGGGCGGTAGCTCATGGTGTCACCCCCTAACTATTTAACCCATAGAACTCCTCGGAGTTTTCCCAGTGCCAAATAACGGGAACATATAGAATTTTACATTCTGGTGTCACCCCCTGATGGTGTCACCCGTCCCCACCGCACCCCCTATTGACGCCACTGGCCCTACTACGTTTCATTTAATATTAGATTACCTATGAGTACGATCTGTACTATTCAGACGCGGAGACCGTTTGCTCTTAATGTGTCTTGAATTACCTTTTCTTCTTCTGTAGATCTTGATTTATTTTTTTTAAATTATTATTATTATTTTTAAATATTAATTTATTGTAACGTTTGCATATTTATCTCC
>MUZC01000378.1:904588-935112 GCA_002072015.1 Radix auricularia | reverse complement strand
CTTTTTTTTTCCAACATGACGTCACATAAATCTTGTATTTTCTATTTGAAAAAAGAGCATGTTTTAAATCAATTTTTTGTCGTTTAAGTATGTAGTTTGGTGTAATACTTCGCTCTTATATCGTAACATGCGTGAAGCCATGCATGTAAAACGTCATAAAATAAATTGTAAGAAATCAAATATCGTTAGTGGAACTTTTATTTGAAGCTGCGAGTTTTGATGTGATGTGTGGTTGTGACATATGGATCGCGAGTGTGAGTAAAATCTTCAGTATCACTGTCTGAAATGAATGAATGTCACACATACTACACTATGGTTTAACGAATGAGGAGACTTAATGTCCCTTGGTGCCGAAGTAAGCCAACAGGGGGGGGGGGGGGGGGAGAGAGAGAGAGAGAGAGAGAGAGAGAGAGAATAACACAAAAATAATGTTACTTAATTAAGCATACATGCTGGAAAAATGTAAAAGTTAATTTAAAAATTAGACAAAAAAAACAAAAACCTTAAAAAATGAAACAAAGGACTAATTTACTTGGTCATGAATTTTTATTTCAGACAATATACAAATTCAAAAAAAAAAAATGATTAACTACTCTAGACATTTCTATAGCATTTTTCATTTGAAGATCAACAGAAGGATAGAAATACTGTTATCTATATTACTAATACATTTTTCTCTCTCTTAAAAATAGGATAAACTACTATTTTAAAGTTTTGTGATAACTTGAAGACATGACTGCTTACCCCTCAATCATCAGAATGAATAATGGCTGTATTTACAAAATGAAAATTTCAGATTCAGCAAGGGATACAAACAATACTTAACAAATCATACAAGACCGAGTCCAACTTTAAAAGTAGTGTAGTAAATGGTATGAAAAATATTTCAATTAAGTTCAACTCGAATGAATTTGTGATATGAAACAGATGTGGAGTAATTGTGAGACGGACAGTAATATGACTGCATTCAAAGAAAAAGTCTTATTTCTAGTGCTTTTGTAGATGATTTCATATTTTGAAATGATTATTAGTCATAAGTGTTCAATTTAAACCTAAGATACCGGGCAATTACATTTGTAAGGTAAGATACACTCATCGCAATGTTTGAACAGTGGACTATTTAGTTACTTTATAAAATAATGTTGGACTGTTGTAGCACAAGTATTTTATAATCACAAAAATTACTGGAAAAAAAAAAGTTTTGGGGTTCAGATTTTTGTTCTTGCATTTAAAATATACAATTAAAGAATTGCTTAGGATAGGCCCAAGAGGAATCCATCCAAAGATTGTTTTATTACCTATTTAAAACTGAGATTAGAACTTCTAACAAGGAACATCTCAAAGATATTGGGGAAAGTTTCTTGTAAAAGTTTATCCTTAAAAAAAATTAGGGGGAGGACAAAAGCATACTAAATAGACATTTACAACACAGGTGATGTATGGTAATATAAATGCAAATCATGACAATAAAACAACTTCTCTTACACATTCACAAAGGTTGAACACTGAAATGACCTTAAAAAGGCCTGTTTACTGATAATAAATGAAGCTTGCCAGTCAAAATACCTAATAATTAAGAGCCAGGTTAAGAAATATTCTGATTTACATTTTTTATAAACATTATACTCCTTTAGAAAATCAGACTTAATGTTTCAGTAGCTTTAAGGAAAATCTATGTTAAAACACAGAAATATATTACTAATTAGCTTTAGAGGATGTAGAAATTGTATAATTCACATTAAAATGATTGAAACATTTATTAAAATTATTACACATGTTTAAACTGAAGTTCACCAGATGACTATTGGCTTATCCTACAGTAATGAAGCTCAGATATTTTATTAAATATGTGATAAAAGTTCACAGTAAATTATTTCTAATGCTAGTAACTTTTTGAATTGTCTTTTTTTTAAAAGAGCATCAATTTAAAAACTGCAAAATTTATTTTAAAAAACATCATCTTACTCATCCTTATTTTAGAACCATCCAGATATTTAAAAAAAAATTTCAAAACAGAAATATCAAAAAATTTACATTAAATGTAACAGTCTAAAAAGTTTCAAACAACTTAGCCTAAAATTGCTGATAAAAAGACAAGACATGCATATCAAACAAAATATTCAAATTTAAAGAGTATTTTCATGGAAACTAATAAGTTGGCAGAAATTATCTCATTATTAATTCAAGCTAAAGCACAAATAGTACCTGCACTTAATATAAAATTTAGGTTGACTTTAAACAATAGCTTGCTTTAATGGAATATGACTGGATTTTCTTACTTAAATCTAACACAAACATACCAAAAATATAAAAAAATATGTAATCATGCTTTCACTTCAGTCCCCCTTTTTGTCATCATCATCATTGTCATTGTGTGTATGCCAGGTAAGCCTCTCTTCGTAGAAAGCTATTACTATCTGTGGGCATTTAACATTAGCCTGTCGAGCTGGAACAAGGTCTGCTTCATCACTGTCTTTCCTGTTAGGTGAATAAAATGTTGATTAACTCTTAAAGTCGCAAAGCATCGTAATGCGTCCCTTCCCGCTATCCCTAAAGCGTCGTAATGCGTCCCTAGATACAAATCTCGTTAGAAATGAGATCTCGGAAAGTAAAAACTCTTCAATGCTTGAAAAACGATGTATTCGACTTCCGGCAATGGCGGCCGTTGCCGGCACTAGTGTTATCGCTCGATTCACGATGTTTTTTGGTAGTTTTAACGTTTTTTTTCTCAAAGATACGTTTTCGTTATACTTTGATACTAAAATAATAGTACTAAACTACAGGTAAATATTATTTCAAACTCAGTACGGTCTTTTGGATGCGTAAAATAACCATTCTTAGCCTTAAAAATGAAGTCAGTATGACAATAATATTATAAATGGATTTTACGCAAATTTTTTAATTTCATAACCGGTTGATCGTAATACGGGAAATCCTTACGGGACTGAGGCGGAAGTTTATTGAAAACCTTCTGGGGCTTTAAGAGTTAAATATTTAAAAACTGAAACTGTAAAGTTACACCATTTAGAAGTTGCTGTTTCTGAAAAAGTCACAGTACGTTTTTCCAAATTCTCTGTGAGTTGAACAAATATTAATGTCTACATTATAACATATTTGATAGGTTTGCAAATTATTTTGTGGCTTGTTTTAAACACTTAATATGAAGATCCACATACATTCAGAAAGTACTTTTTGACACATTTCACATACTTTATTGCAAATCTACCATTAGAATAGGATAAAAGCTATGCTAAAAATGAAGAAAGTTTTTATAACAAAAAACACGAAACTGCTGTTGATATTAACCCTAGAGCAGTCCAGTGAATTTTTCTGTATATCCTGCAGTTTTAGCATTTTTCACAGGCTTTTTGAAAATGACAAAATCTCATACTAAATGAACTCAGAGACCATAACATGTATACATTTTCTGAAAATACATTGGACAAGGTTTCTTATGGTATAGAAATAGGGTTTGTGTATATTATGTATGTTGACACTGACCTTAACCTTCAGTGAGAGTAAAATTTTACTTCTCATCTTCTGAATTCAAACCACTCTTACACGCTAAAAACTTGTTTAAACTATCATAAAAACAAAATTTTCAGATACTAGAAGCAATACTTTTTCAGAATATGTATAATTATATGTTATTTGTTGGAAAAATGTATTTTTTCTTTTATAGCCTTCAAAGTTCGGTCATGCCAAAAAAGGAAAGGGAATTTATATAACTAAAGTGTAAACGATTAACCGGTCCTCAGGTCAGGACCAGTCCCTTTAAATCAGGACCGGTTAACCGCAACAATAAGCCCATATTATCCCGAGTTTGTTTTTGTTGCTACTTTTAAGATGCAGGGCAGCAGATGAGACTAAACTAACGCGAGCTACGGTGACTTCAATTCGCTTTCTCCATATTCTGATATATAAATAATATACACGTCATCACTATTGGTTTACTTGGCCTACAGCTAAGGAATGATTTTTAAAAATGTTAATTTGCTTGGCTTAGTAGTCGAGGCACTGTACGAGAGCTAACACAAAGTGGGCGTCAGATGTGAACAACGGTCAAGGCCGTGACAGTTTTAATTTATATTAATTATAATCTGTTTCTTATAAAGACAAAGAAAGCTATAAAAGCATTTGACCCCATGACTTATCGGCATTCCTTGATCACATTTATATCGTAACTGATATTTTCTTTTAAAAAATGTAATTGTTATGCGTTTGAAGGGGAGTATGGCGAGCTTAGCTCAAACCCTATTTCTTTGATTTTTATTATTTCAGGACATCGCGAAAAAGAGCTGAACTCAAGCGGGGGAAGAGGGTTTTGATCCCACAATCAGAAACATTTGACTAACAGTACAACTAACAGAGTGTTTACCGATTCTCAAATTCGATGTCGGTCTTATATTGACAGTTTTCAATGGCATTCAAGTTAAAATGACTAATTACCACATCGATATAAAATGTTATCTTTTCTGAAAAGAGTATCTCGTGTGTGTTGGCGAAGGAGCACACGGCATCAGAGCTGAACACAAGCGGGCGCTGACGGCACATCTCACCAGACTGCGCGAGTCGATATTTGATTCCTACTCTGTGTTGGTTCTCAGAAAATTATGGAAAAATACGGACCGGACAGTAAAACTGTCTTTTTTTAAAAAGGGTTAACCAGTCCTCACAAACAAAATGACCCCACAATTTGCTAACATGCTGTTTGAATACTGTTAATACTTAAAATTTAATATTAACTCTTAAAGTCGCAAAGCGTCGTAATGCGTCTCTTCCCGCTATCCCTAAAGCGTCGTAATGCGTCCCTAGATACAAATCTCGTTAGAAATGAGATCTCGGAAAGTAAAAACTCTTCAATGCTTGAAAACCGATGTATTTGACTTCCGGCAATGGCGGCCTTTGCCGGCACTAGTGTTAACGCTCGATTCGCGATGTTTTTTGGTCGTTTTAACGGGTTTTTTTTCGAAGATACGTTTTCGTTATACTTCATCACTAAAATAATAGTTCTAAACTACAGGTAAATATTGTTTCAAACTCAGTACGGTCTTTTGGATGCGTAAAATAACCATTCTTAGCCTTAAAAATGAAGTCAGCATGACAATAATATTATAAATGGATTTTACGCAAATTTTTTAATTTCATAACCGGTTGATCGTAATACGGGAAATCCTTACGGGACTGAGGCGGAAGTTTTCCAAAAACCTTATGGGGCTTTAAGAGTTAATCATTACGGTTTACTTCTTTGTATTTTTCTAAATAAAAAAAGTAAATTTTTTAAATTTTGCCGTTTCGGCGGTAGCGTAGCAGAGGTTAACACTAGCGGTTGGTACACAATAGGCGCTTTGATGTCGAATCATACAGCACGTGGCCAAAATTCGATGCTTTCTCTTGTTGGTTCACAAAAATTTGTATAAAATCAACCGACGGTTAACCGGTCTTTTTTTAAATGGCTTTTGAGGACCGGCTAACCATTAAAAAAAAAAAGGACTGGTTAATTAACCGCTCATCCTTTTATCCCTTATGTTTTGAGAACGAACAAGAGAATGTTGTCGCCTGGCGTCGTCTGATGGCATGAAAGCCAGCTTCCGTTCAGCGCTTTCCGCATCGCCCTCAATTCAACGTATTTTTTTTAAAGAAAATTCCAAAGAATTCATTTAGTTTGCCCTGGGAATTATTTTAAATAGCACACTTGATCACCCTATTTTCTTGAAATTATGTCTAACATTCATACATTCAAAATTTAAGTTTAAGCACAAAGAAGATTTAATTTGCCCTTATAACAGCTCTTAGGCTAAAGTAAAGAACTTTTTCTTGCATTATAGCAACAAGAAAACTGTGGACCACTCTGTCAGTAATTGAGTCAAAAGGGTCAGTCATAACTGCCAAATCAAATCTTACCATTTCATAAGAAACATTAGCTCCCCGCTACTATCTGTTGCGCCTATTATTCTTTCTGGAGCCAGTCCTCTGTCAAAACCTCGCGGCTTGTTATCTGAATCCTAAATATTAAGGTAAAAAAAATTATTGTAAAATCAAGTTCATGACATTTTTAAAACTAAATGTATATTAAAAATATTAAAATCCCTCAACCCATTTTGTAATCTTTTTTGTTGGTCTGAACCAAATAGTCAAGATTTCAAAATGTGTAATTCGTGACAGTCACCAAGGAAAGTTAATGGAAGGTTGCAGATCAAATTTATACAAAGGAGGTTTCACAAAAAATGTGTCTAGGAGACTCTGCTCCAAAATCAAGCATAATTCGATGTCATCCTTGGAGCTTTAACCCATACCCCCCCCCCAAGACATAGTATTACTACATTGTAATTTACTTGTTTCAAATCTAGTCACTTGGGCTTTTGTCAAGAAATACCCACTATCAATATGTGTGGGCAAATACATTTTATATTAAGGTTGTTAACGGTTAACCAGTACTCAGTTCGGGACCAGTCCCATTTAATCAGGACTGGTTACCCGTAACTCCAATTATTCAAAAATTGGCTAATTACCCAGAGTTATTTTTTTAAAACAGAATACCAGAGCCAATACGCGAGTGAAAGTGACATCAAAGTATTTTCTTAATATTCTGGTAATTACATAAAATAAAAATACATGTCATCACTGTTAGGATTTCAGCTAGTGAACAATTTTTTTCTTTTTAAAATTCACGTAGTTGATTTTAAAAAGAACTAACACAAGCGGGCAATGACGTCACATGTTCTTCAAAATCACCATCAAATGTCATGAGGCAAAAATTTATAGTCATGAGGGATTTTACAACATGGCATTAGATGATGCTTTGTTAACTGTTAAAAATTTAAGTGCTATAAGTTTGTTAAACTATCATAAACAAAGAAAAGTAATAATTTCAATATAAAAATGCTATTACAATACATACTACTGATTTTCCTACATCTTTTTTCTTCTTTTTTGCATCATCCTTTGCACCATTTGAAGTACTTTTCCTCTTGGCACCTTTCTCTGAATCTTTCTTCTTCTTTTTTTCTTCAAATGCTGCAATTAAATCTGGGCAGTCTAGATTTTCTTCTGGTTCCCATGTATTTTCAGAGCTGCAATTAACAGCAAGTTAAAACATTTTCATTAGTCATAAATTTTCCAATTCATGAAATTTTAAAAAATTTAAATTGTCTTGAGACAAAATTGACCTTTAATTATTTTAAAAAAATAGTAATTGATTGTCATTTTAGCCCTTTCACAATATATACTACCATATCATAGTAAAAGCCAAATCTCTGGAATATTTTAAATATTTTCTAAAGCAACTTACTCTGGATAACCCTTCCATTTTAACAAATATTCTTTTTTCCCTCCCCGCATTCGTGAATCCACCACTTTCTCAACAGTAAATTCTTCTTCTTCACCTTCTTCCTCTTCCTCATCCTCCACTGGATCTTCCTTTGATTTTTCTAAGAAAAAACAAGACATAAATGTGCATTACAAAATATCAATTTTGACATATGAATAAATAGGCATATTTTGGGAAATAATACAAAAAATGAACGGCTTCAGACATTCTCTGTCCACTAATATATCCACTAATTAAAATTTTTAATTGAAATATATAATCACTATGGTCCCATTTACAAAAAAGTTTGGGATACCCCTGCTCTGTAAGTTTAACATTTCAAACAACTAAACTCTTAAAAATTAACACTAATAACAATATAGTTCAAGACAGGGCCAGCCTTAACAAATGCAGGGCCCTATGCGGCTTAGAATGTGAATCGGATTGTGTGGGGCCCAGTATGACCCAGAGTAGGGATTAGGATAATGCGCGAAAATTAAGATAGATGGGGCCCACTCCTTAGTGCCCATGGTTCAAGAGCGTGGAAAATTAGCTCCTATGCATACCCCAGGGAAAGCACTGATTGGTATTATTCTTAAATTTGTTTCATGAATGTATGCATTATAAAAGTAACTTTTTCAATTGGGATGTTTGGTTATATTCAATGTTTTATTATTAGTTATATTTTGTTAGTTCAAAACAACCATTGCAATGTATATAATAGTTGTGAATAATTTTTATACATATTATTTAATGAAACAAACTAAATTACAGAGGAAAATAGTAAATTACAAAGACAAATGCAACAAGGTAATTCATAAAAGTTTCAAAAGGTTTAAAGACCAAATAGGTCTGGCTCTGGCTAAACCAGCTTTCATGTAATATAATACCAATGACTATTTTAATTGTTTATTTGAACATCTAAAGGTTCACATTTATTTTCTTTCCAATTTGTTCAACCATTAAAAGAAATAAAATAGTACTAGTAAAGGATTCCCACCCCTTGACAAATGTCATAAGAGTTCATTGAATTAAAAAAGCTGCAATCAACTATCTGTTATCAATTTCTTGCCTTCAGATCTAAATTTGTATTGCTGTAAATGAATAGAGCTGTAAGTATAAAGTGATTGAGTTGCCTGAACACTATCAGGTAACACCTTTTCTAAAAAGAAAACATAACATTTCATAATACATGGTATTAAACAGTTCCCTGAAGACAGTTCTCGTCAATGCAAAAGATTTAAAGGAAAGAAACAAATTATCAGACTTGTCAGTGCACAATACAGAATATACAAAGAAGAAAACTGAACTTTCTGTTTTACAATATTAAATAGAGCAGATAGACAAATAAGAGTCTTGAATAAGCTTGTTAATGTTAAAGTCATAAAATGCTGTAATGCGCACATTGTCTCTAATCCCAAAGTGCGCCTCAATAGGGTTCAAAGAATAGGGTTAAATCATAATTTTTTTAATGACAATGGAGATATGAAAAATTCACATTACAAAATCAACTAGAAAATGATAAGAAACATCATTACCAACTTGAGTATAGCCTACCAGTAATAACATAATTGTGGACTTACAGGTCCTTCACATATAAACCAACAGAAGAGGAGAACATAAATTTGGATATGGTTTCAACTTACCAGATTGTGTGTAGCTAAGGGGCCCCAACTTACCAGACATTGTTAGAGTCTATATGGGGTGGGGAATAATAAGCAAGCCTGTTGAATATATCTGAAATTAAAATATAAAATTAGTTACAAGAAAAGATTAGGCCCAGGCAAAACAAAGCATTGAAGTAACTTGAATTTACTTAACTAAAGTTTGGAGTTTCCTAAATTTATTATAAATATTATGCCTACTAATAAATTAATCGGGATCTTACAAGTCTCACACCCCTTATGAATTGTTTTATAATGGCTAATGAACCTACTAAAGAATTAAAGAACCCATAAAAACCAAGTTTTTGCCTATAAATCCCTTGTATATGAGACAGAAGTAAAAATATTGATTATATTCAAAATAATATGCACCACGCGACAAACATTTACAGACTGAACGAGACTGAGCTCCCCCTGCTTTAAAAAAAAAAGGGGGGGGGGGGTCACCAATAGCTGGACTGAGCTCCAGCAAACACGTGGATGTTAACTCAATTGCAGACGTTGACATTGAGCTTCACAGAGATAACCTAAAAGTGCATTAATTTTTTTATTACGGTACATTAGATTGATCTGAAATTTTAATATGCTGCATTGTTAGGTGACACGAGTCTATGTACAAAATTTCAGCTTGATCGCATCACAAAATGTGGGTCATTTTTAATTTTTATTTTTCCACAAGACAAACAAGAAGGTGAAGTTAATTTAAGGGATTTCAAAAGTAGACCTAATTGACGAATTGGTTACACAAAAATTAATGAATTAGCCAAATGATAGAAGAGCGAAAAATGCCAGATTAATTAAATTATCTGAGATTTTGGCTTTGGGTAGATAGATTACAAGACTTCCATTTTAAAGTGATAGTATTTAAGTTACATAAATAATGTAGTAGCAGCATTATTCTATCTACTTATCTACTTTATATACTGAAAATCTGCTATCACTATTATTACTGACTGTCATTGTCATACTAGTCATACAGATACTTTGTTCTGAAACTGACTGAATTTTCAGTTAAGAACAGGAGATACAGGTCCAGGTCTATCCTTTTAATTTTGTAAATATTCATAGGCTCTTCTTAGGCTGTACTTGCTCAAACTCATAATGGTTATATATTATATTGTGGGAAATGCAGATGAATAATAATATGGGAGTGACTAAACAATGAACAAGTTAAACTTAAAGTAAATCTTCACAGAACTCAACTTCTGATTTCTGTGACCTCTTGAAATTTTTATTGAGAATCGGCTTGGACCATTATCCCCCCAAACAAACAAAAAAGTGAACTCCATCCTGCATTTGAAATATCTAATAATTGATATAAAATAATAGTCCAGTAGACTTGAATATTAATTAACACCAATGCTAATACAAACACACTATAATTAATAGTAAAATAGTCTATACTATACAATGGATCTTTCAACGACAAATTAACCAGCCCGCCATTTTGATCATCACTAGTAAAACAATAATATTTTTTGAGTTATAGTGTTATGTTATAGATCAAATGTAAAACTCAGGGTTTTTTTATATTATCACGACGCATACAAGTATGATAATTATGCTGGACACAGAATAAGGAGCTTTTAGTTAAATCTCCACATTGCTTACCGTTGATGGTAAAAATTGGTGGCAAGCTTCCCGTCTTTCACCGTTTACGCATGCGCGAAACAACATCCGGAAGCCTATAACGCGGGAATAAGTAAACACTTCCCGCTGCCAGACTGAGTTCAGTCTTGATATTCAGATATAATAATCAGATCTGCAATTCGGGCATTGAATTGGTTGCCTGGAAGATAAACCGCCAAACAAACACGCCATCATCATTAAAAAAATCTAATAACATTTTAAAAAAATAAGCGTGGGACGCAATAATCCTATGTGTAGATGAACCATCTATAATATAATGTATATAAAAAATAAAAAGAGACGTCAAAACGTTGAATTCTTCATTTTTGGTGACAAGCGCAATTTAAAATTGAAGTGAATAAAGTTGGCTAATAAGTGCTTAAGATATAAAGGGGTAGCTAAAGTTGTAATTATGTACTAGCCAAAAGGCCTACCATTCGGACGTTCCTACTATAATGTCCACAACCAGGTGGGGTCGGACTTTCAAAATGTTTAAATTGGAGAGTTGATTAAATTTGGTTTACATTACATCAGCAATTATAAATTATTTCCTGATTTTCCCCCTTCTATATATCTATGATTAACATGTTCTTCTTTGATTACAAATATATCCTTTAGTGGGTGTAATAATTACATACTTTTATGATTGTATATAAAGTAATTAATTATATGTACAGAATTTTAGCACGCCTTATTAATGATGATGGATTTTTTAAAAGTTATATAACTCCCCTACTATCTACTTGTCATATATGACAAAGGTTCTAGTTTTAGGTTACTTTAGGTTGCAATCATCAAACAAGAAAAGGGTAGCGTGTCATGGGCAGTTAGGATATAACGTGTATAAAATGAAGGGGGTGGAAAATCCAAGAACTAGATACATGAAATGTTCGTAATAATGTTTAAAAAAAAAAAAAAAGTTTACAAGAAGAATTAAAGGGGGGAAAAAAGGGAAGGGGGGACATAGAAAAAGATTTTAAAAAATAACAACCTTCTAATTGATAGTCTACAATCTATATCAGTGCTTTTCAAACTTTTTAGTATGGCTGGCCGCTGGCCGGCAGGAGTTTTCTGATTTGCATTGTACCACCACCAGGGATCGGTGCACTATTTTCCCTGTTCAGGTGTGGCAGTGCCATGAGCCCCCTCATGGCCTACAGCCCTAAAACATTTGGCATGAATTTGGTTAGTTATATGCTACCTGTCACCCAACAATTTTGAAAAGAATTATCACTTGTCTTCACTGGTCTTTATGGCCGTGGACGTGGGCGGTGACCACTTTACTTCACCAATGTTCTTCATCGTCAAAGACTGGTATTATCAATTGATTTCTAAAAATTTTGCTTAAGAATAAAAGGTGTCAAATGTTGGGCCTCATTTTTATTAATGATTTAAAAAATTATATAATAGTCAAAGTCAATGATTGCTTCTTTGATTATGTGAAAAACAAAGTAAATTTTAATTATTTTGATTTTTTCCCCCTACGTTCAAGCTACCGTCTAAATGAAACATTAGAAATTGGAAAATGGCATAAATTATAGATTGTTTTGTTGTCTTTTGTTAACTGTTAAGTACGAAATTCACTGCAATTCAGTGTCATTGTATCCGTAAATATAGGGATAGAAGTCAAGTGACGTACCACTTACCGGTACGTAAATTAAATAGATTAGTTTTACGATAAGAGTTTAAAAGAAATGAACAATTCTTGTCACCTAAATTTTCTCAAGAAAAACGCAATTGATTTGTACGGGTGCTTTGTGGTGCAGGGATTGCGGACAAATAAATTGTAATGTACATCAGATGTTGACAATAAAAAGTTATTTTAAGAAATAATATTCTTTCTCACTGACAAAAATAGTGCCTACTTGCATAAACATGTGGCCAGGGCCGGTGTCACTAAATGAAGTCTCCCTCAAAATAAAGTGTCCCCTGGGGAGCTTATTTTAAAATATATAAAGGTAAAAAAAAAATATTTATAAAAAAAAAGTCTTTTTTATAAGTGGACTAGACTAAAAGGAAGAAAATAATTTAAAACGTGTAAGTTCAAGTACTTTAATTTAGTATGACTAAAATGTTGGGCGGGTGGTTATGATTATGAGGTGTTTGGTATAAAATTAAAGATTTGTCATTTAGAAGGCAAAAGAGAGATCTATAAGTGTAATGAGAGAATGAGTGAACTGCATATGTAAAACCTATAGAGTGAAATATGTTCTGAAATTTTCATCTAAAGTAGTTTCAACGATGATAGTAATAATATTTATAAAATATTTTTAAAAAAAGAAGGAAAAAAAAACAAAACATCAACATCCTACTTAAAGTGATACACGTGATGTATATGCGTATTGCCGAGAAGAACATCGGAAACCTTATTTGTGTACGGTGTATAAAGGACGTGTTGTTGTGTTGACATAGTATGAGCGTGCGAGTTGACTGAGTATTAGGTAAACCTGTGATTTGTGCTGTGAATTGTAATTGTGCGTGGTCGTGAACTGAGATAGAATGGCTAAGTAAGATTCACGATATAATATAACAACATGTGGTTGATTAAAGACAGTTGTTACACAAACCAGAAGCTTTTGATGTCTTGTTTCGTGACTCAATTAGTTCTACACTAATCTACACGGTGTAGCCTACTCAGCAGGAAAAAGAAAAAAAAAAGCAGACGAAAAATTAACCCGTAAAACCAAAATTTTTTACTATAAATCCCTTACATATGAGACAGAACTGAAAGTTTTGATTATGTTCAAACATTTACGGAATGAACATGTAAAACGTAAAACGGGGGGGGGGGGGGGGGGGGGTGGAGCGTGGTCACTCACCGATGGCTTGACTGCACTCCAGCACACGTCACAAGGTAAACAAAAGCAGACAGCTACCATTTAGCGATACGCTAAAAGTGCATTAATTTCATTACAGTACATTGGATCAATCTGAAATTTTGGTACAATGCATTGTTAGGTGACACAAGTCTATGTGCAAAATTTCAGCTCGATAGCATCATGGGAAGTGGGTAATTTTTTACTGATGTTTTTTTCCGCCCGACCGACCACGACAGAAAGAGAGAGAGAGAGAAATAGAGAGACGAAGGTGAAGCAAATTTAATGGATCAACCGTGCAACATTTAGCTTTGGTGCTGTGACACTCGGACAAAATATCCTGTTAAAAAACATCATAGCTTCTTTGGAGTTGGAGGACAGAGCTAATACAAAAATATATCATAAAAAACAAGCAAACATAGTTTAATCACAACAACCATCAGAATAAATATCCTCAGCTTTAGAAACTAGCACAGAGACAAAAAGAAGAGTAAGATAAAGTGATTTTGAATCAAAATCCTTTTTTTCTCCCATTAACATAATGGGCATGTTAGTGCAGCTATTTATAATTAATTGAATCTTAATAATATGGAACAAGCATAAAGATTCTCTTAACTTGAAAGATAAAAGTTAATTTCTGTAGTATAAATGAGTCAAATATTTTCAGTCAAATATATGATTACAAAATTATCTGTAAGTAGCTAATTTACTTTATGCCTCGTGAAAAATCCAGCTGCCTGAAATGGAACACCCTTCATTTTGTGAGGATTCCATGTTACAGAATCAGCTCTGTTTATGAAAATATGTCAGATGATGTCACATATGTTGGTGGCAGTTCAACTGCACATGTAGGCTAACAATTTGGTAAAATTGAACTTTTCTATTTAAAAAATTATTATTAGATACAAAATGAACAATTTGGGGATTTTATTAGTTTTTAATTTAAAAATAGATTTTTAGAAAAATCCAACACTGAGCGAAACTGGTAATAAAAAAGTAGACTTCCATTGCACGAATTAAATTTGACGTAGAATATGTCAAGCTTGACAGTTTTGAGTGACTATTGCACATACCACTCACTACTTTTAATACTAGACCTAGTCGCAGAGCCTAGTAACCCACAGTGACATGGTGTCCTGTAATGCTACTATCGGGCTTTGTTGTTTACTTTCATTAATGCCTAAGTCTAACCCAAAATGTAAGTGCTTAACCTTAGGTATTCCTTTTGTGCATTCTGGGCCCCAGACGAACTCTGACAATGTTCCCTTTAAGCTGCGTGGCAGCGCAGATATCCGACCGACTCCGCTAGGCAGTTAATTATTACCGCGAAGCAATTTTTGTAAAATACTGAAAAAAATGATGCTGCGCAACTTTGCACACGACTTTTTTCACTTTGCACACGGACCAACGAATCTTAGAGGGAACATTGGTACTTGCTCCTAGTTTGGGAAACTAAGGCGGCTGGGAATAGCGTGGTCGCTTTTAGCCGTGGCCCGTGAACGCTGCGTCACTTGGCAGAACTTAGGACGAAATTATCTTATGTATAGAACCAGCGCCTGTCTTGATGAAACAAGACAAAAATATCAACCTTAAAACTCAAACTCAAAGCCCGCGGGCCACAACATGCCAGCTGTACAACATATTTGTCCCGAGAAGTCTTCATCGATAACATAATTACCGGAATATTTATTTTATCCGCACAATCTAGAATTTTAGGTACTAGCATTCTTTTAATGGCCATGTGACATAACATACAAATCAAAATCCCTTATTAGCTCTTTTACCGAACATTTGAGTACCCGGGAGCAGTGGCGTCACTAGGGGGTGCGGTGGGGGCGGGGCGCCCTGGGTGACACCATCAGTGGGGGTGACACAAGAATATAAAATTCTATTCGTTCCCGTTATTTGGCACTGGAAAACTCGGAGGAGTTCTATGTGTTAAATCGTGAGGGGGTGACACCATGAGCTACCGCGCCGTGTGACACCAACCCTAGTGACGCCCCTGCCCGTGAGCATTCTTGCTTAGATCAGAGTAAGTTTAAGTAAAAATAAAAGTTGTATAATAGCGAGTGGATGTTGGTCTTTACATTAGCTCATTAACGTTCAGCTGGTTGTGATGGATTGACGCACACGAGATGAAAGAATTGTAATGGATATTTCATCTCATTGACCTGGTACAGCGAACTTGAAATCAAATCTACTCTCTCCATTTGTGAAGATAAAATTATATTTTTAAACAGTCTTTTAATGCCATTGGGAGGCTGAATGTTTTTATTGACATTGTCATTAAACCTGTAACTAATTAGTAATCAGGAGATGTAATATGAGACGGAACAATGACACAAAAAATTAAATTAAAAGCCTGAACGCAAAGCAGAAGCTACTGAAGGCAAACAATTTGAAGAGAAATCTGACATCACGGCTGACGTTTATGACCAGAGCAATATCCCTAACTAACGTTGCTGTGAAAGCAAGTCTAACTGTGGTGGAGGATACATGAAAGTCAGGAGAGTTTCTGAAGCAAGTATGTGACGTCTGGTGTTGAGACACAACGCAGATTTTTGGAAAATAAAACTCTTAGTAGACTCAGAGGAAATACGCTTGTTGAGATAATAGCCAAGGTCAAGTCTATCTATTGCAATCTGCTTAGACTTAGATATTGATCAAATTAATACCATGTTTGACATTGCACAGAGACAAAAAAATGGATATACATATGAATTTCATACATTTGACAAAAGGAGGAAGACATTCTTTGAAGACTTGTGTCAAAATTTAACCAACATGAAGCTATCTTGTGAAAATAACCGGGATAGGCCTATGTAGCGAAAAAAATTGGACAAGTTTGAAGGATGTAGCTGAATATGGAGGATACGAGGCTCATCGTTGTGTGGTAAAGTCAGCGTAAGCTCTTCCAATCCAGCAGCTTTAGAAACGTGGTAACTGCCATTCTAAATTTTCAGTTTGAGTTAACAGGGTTGCAGTGTAAATGGACACTTAAAAAAAAGTAAGACCCTCTGGGCCCCTCACTATTTATTCTTTTCAGTACTACTGTTAAGGCACCAACTTCGTCCCTATGTGGCTCGAACCTTGAGCATGTTTGGTAGCGCAATCAAAACGTGCAGTCTATAAGAAGAATCTAATGACACAAGATAAACAAATGTGTAGCTAAGAAACAATGACAAATGTCTAAACTGCTACAAATGGCGTATGAGCTACATTTGGTGTGCCAATGAAACTTTTAAATTAAATCAAAACTTGTTTCTGTGTTAGTTTCCATTCATGTTTTTAAATTTACGTTTTAAACAAAATGTTTCTCCTATAATGACTTGCTAAAAGTAATAGAGTTTGACATCCCTGATTTAGAAAATCTATAAAAAATTAATGGAAAAACAATACACAAGAACACAGCAAAATAAACAAAACACCACATTTTAATACTTTTAAAAGATAATATTTACAATATGTAACATATACATAAAAATCATCAAAATTTTGGGAATTACAAACAAATACAATTATTGCACTAAACAAACAAATGTTTAGTAAAACCTCAAAGAAAAATAACATAATCTTTGTTTTATCATGGAAACAAAAAAATAAATATTTGGTCTGTTTATCAGTTCCCTGAGTATGAACGTTTTGGAACTCAATTTTCAGTGACTGAATATCAGGGGAATCTGCTAGATTTTGAAAGAATCTGGAAATAAATGCTACTGATGTTAAAAGAGTGAGGCATTGAATGATGTCAGAAAAGAAATGATGCTGATGTTGAAAAGATTATGAAATAAATGAGGCTGATGTTAAAATTAACAGTCAATAACATATTGTTCCCTTATTCCCTGTTCAGAAGAGCCAAACATTTAAAAAGTAGGAACCAATCTCCTGAGATGGTAAGGGGAATGAATACACGGCAGATGACCTGATTAATTAGTTACAACTAGTGCAGCATTTACAATAAAATGACATCAAGCAACAATGTAGTTATGTTTAATTTCAAGTACACTGCAATAACACAAATACCACAGAGCTTTAAGGACTAGCATCATCAATGAAATACTCAAAAAAGAGAGATAGAGAGTAGTCGAATGGAATGACTGTTTCTGTGAATTAACAATGAGCTGATAAAGTCATTGCTGAGTACAATATTTACTGTTTATTCTTTTACAACTTCCTAAATAAATTATTAGGTTGTGTATGCATAATCCTAATGCATATGGAAGTACTAATGTATTCAACTTTAATGACATATAAATCTAGATATTAATTTTATTTTAAGCTTATTAAAATTAAAAAAAAAAATTCATGTAACTTTGCCTATTTAAAAATCTCCACACAAATTACTATTACTATTACAACCCTACACATTTAAAGCCCTAAACATGTGCCACTGAATTCATTCATACCATTCAGTTCATAAGCCTCTCAAATTCAAATCTAAAATAAATCATATGAAAACCATTGTTAAAAACAAACTTTAAAAATATTAGTGATTTGTAAAGGGATTCATCAGAATGATTTCACACATGCAAAAACTTTGGTGTTACAAGCTAACACAACTATGATGGTTCTCATTAACACAACAACCGTGATGATCCTCAATCATATACCACCCATGGGTGTGCAGCCAACACAACAACTGTGGTGATGCTCACTTACACAGTAACTTTGGTGGTGCACAACTATATAACACCCATGGGTGTGCAGCCAACACAACAACTGTGGTAATGCTCACTTACACAGTAACTTTGGTGGTGCAAAACTATATAACACCCGTGGGTGTGCAGCCAACACAACAACTGTGGTGATGCACAACTATATACCAACCGTGGGTGTGCAGCCAACACAACTGTGGTGATGCACAACTATATGACACCCATGGGTGTGCAGCCAACACAACAACTGTGGTGATGCACAACTATATACCACCCGTGGGTGTGCAGCCAACACAACAACTGTGGTGATGCACAACTATATAACACCCATGGGTGTGCAGCCAACACAGCAACTGTGATGATGCTCACTTACACAGTAACTTTGGTGGTGCACAACTATATACCACCCGTGGGTGTGCAGCCATCACAACAACTGTGGTGATGCACAACTATATATCACCCATGGGTGTGCAGCCAACACAAAAACTGTGGTGATGAGCACTAACAGCACCACACAAGAACTTCTTTAATTATGGTGATGACTTTAAAGACATGTTCTCTGAAACTGATGACTAAAAATTTTTAAATCACTATGATGAGTGAACTACCTTTATCTGACCAAACAATGTGTGAACTACCTTTATCTGACCAAACAATGTGTGAACTACCCTTAGCTGACCAAACAATGTGTGAACTACCCTTAGCTGACCAAACAATGTGTGAACTACCTTTAGCTGACCAAACAATGTGTGAACTACCTTTAGCTGACCAAACAATGTGTGAACTACCCTTAGCTGACCAAACAATGTGTGAACTACCTTTAGCTGACCAAACAATGTGTGAACTACCTTTATCTGACCAAACAATGTGTGAACTACCTTTAGCTGACCAAACAATGTGTGAACTACCTTTATCTGACCAAACAATGTGTGAACTACCTTTAGCTGACCAAACAATGTGTGAACTACCTTTATCTGACCAAACAATGTGTGAACTACCTTTAGCTGACCAAACAATGTGTGAACTACCTTTATCTGACCAAACAATGTGTGAACTACCTTTANTGGGTGTGCAGCCAACACAACAACTGTGGTGATGCACAACTATATATCACCCATGGGTGTGCAGCCAACACAAAAACTGTGGTGATGAGCACTAACAGCACCACACAAGAACTTCTTTAATTATGGTGATGACTTTAAAGACATGTTCTCTGAAACTGATGACTAAAAATTTTTAAATCACTATGATGAGTGAACTACCTTTATCTGACCAAACAATGTGTGAACTACCTTTAGCTGACCAAACAATGTGTGAACTACCTTTATCTGACCAAACAATGTGTGAACTACCTTTAGCTGACCAAACAATGTGTGAACTACCTTTATCTGACCAAACAATGTGTGAACTACCTTTAGCTGACCAAACAATGTGTGAACTACCTTTAGCTGACCAAACAATGTGTGAACTACCTTTAGCTGACCAAACAAAGCCGGTCACAATCTGTGAACTTCCCATCTAATAAAATTACATTACAAAACATAAACGTAAGTGACGAACTTTAAGATAGCCAACAAGTGCTACCCTCCCCACACTTTTGAAAGACTTTCTTTCAGATGACAATTTGCATTGTCCCTCTGTCAGTGCAGATAGTAATTTTACAAACTGAGAAAAGAATAAACCATTAAATTCAAAACATTAGGTGCTTATCACCACTTCTGCGCCGTCAGTCTCTGTGCACTGACTAGCAACAAGGAAAAAAAAACATTTTTAGAGCATTTTAACTTGTCTTTGATTGGATAAAAATAATTTTTAAAAAAAAAGTCTGAAACAAATATTTCTTATTCACATCACACCTTCCTAAAATTGATAAAATTTTGAGAAAAACATAACAAACTATTATATAACCGAATGCAACAGCAGCATTTTTAAGAATTTCATTCTGGCAGTGGTATTCACTGAAAGCATTAGAGATATTACTTGATTGATTTAAGAATTATGTTTAGTGATATTTATTTAAACCCTCAAGTTTAGGTAGTTCACAAAAATGAAAATATCTTTAAAAATATTTAACATAGAATAAAAAAATGAATTTTAAGTAGTGTTGCATTCATCAAATTTATTTTGATACTTTGAATCATATTTTGAAATCACAGCAGGCATGGTCCCAAGATTATTTTGATATGTCAAAAACATTTTATAACACTCTACTGAGAAATTTGTTTGGTGTTTGAGATAAAGTATTTACCATGGATTAAAAAAAAAAAGTGATTGTCCTATATAATACTAGGGTTTGTGAAGAGAAAAGGGAGGTAGGGTGGCGATATTTACTGGTTGCTGGCTTGGTTTTGTTCTGAGTCCGACAGCATCTCCCACGTTGCATCACCCACCTCACTGCTGGAGTTACTCTTGTTGATTATTTCTGGATCTGAGGCTATGACCTCATCCTCTCTCTCACACTCCGCACCGCTGCCCGCACTCTCAGACTCCGCTCCACTTCCTGTTATCTCAGATTCGGATCCACTGCCCAGCTGCCCACCATCATGATTGCATCCTTCAGATAATTCCACGGCCGTGTTGTCAGAATTGTTATTGGAATTAGAATCAAGTTCCGCTAGCTGTGCTTGAGTGGCAGCAGGGATTTCTCCTTCTAAAGGATTGTATGCTGCAGCAGTGCCTTGAATCAATCCTGACTCTTTAACTTGTTGGTTGATGATTTGATGGGCTTGCTGAGTTGGCTTGTAATTTGTGGTAGAAACTCCAGATGATAGTTCTTTCTTTTGAAGTTCACATTTGTCAGTTGTGTGGGATAACACAGTGCTATTCCCACCTGAAAGAATTTAAAATATTTCAAATTTTTTGCCAGTAATAATGTTTTTTTTTTTATGGCATATTGTTATGGTAAATTATTTAGCTAATGCACAAAGTATATTTTAAATCTGAACATTATAAATTGGGAATTGATTTCAACTCTGATTTTTATAGTAAAGCCTGAAGACTATTCCTAAAAAAGAGATGCTGTAAATAAAAAATATGTAGTCTAAGCCACCACTTGCATTTAACAGAAGGCTCTTAGAGCATTATACTTTTAGTTTTTAGTTAAAATTTAAAAAAAATCTTTCTTAATATGTTAATATATATACTGAATCAAATTTCAATGCTTGACATACATAACTGGTTGCTTTATATGTTGTAAAGCATACTTTTAAAATGCTTTTATTACACTTATTGTTAATTGTTAACCTAGGATGAAGTATTAGATTAATTATCATAAAATGAAAAAATATATTTCTCTTCTATTAAAAATAATCCGCCCACTAAAACGGATGTAATAACAAAATATTTAGAAATAACACAAATGACCTCATAACTTAGGAAACAAGTAAAAAGAGTTTTAAGAGGCTAGAGCAGTTTAAATTTATAGATTTCTAAGAGTTTGAAAAAGAGCTTGAAGGATACTCACCTAAATTAGTAATAACAGATTTAACCTTTTCTGTTCCACTGTTTATCTCTCCTTGCTGCAGAGAAACAGTGGGTAAAAAATTAACATTTTTTTAATATTTATGCTTAAGAGCAAAATTTCAAAAATAACTAATGCAATAATCTTCTGTATAGAAGGAGCATCTGTAACAGATAAGATAAGGGAAATATAAGTTAGGGGAAGAAAAAAAAACACCCCGGGGAATTTATTTTGATGGGTTAATTTGAGGAGAGCCTTGAATACAAACTTTTGAGCCAGTGTCAAGCATGGCCACATTGACATCAGCCAGAGATCCTGTGAGTGGAATCATGCTCTGGGAATCCTCATTCTGTCTGATATGATCGGACACTGATGATAAAATACTTCTTCTGTCTAACGGGATCAAGTGACCTTCTTTCTTGAAATGTTGTGGGTTCAACATGCTGAACCTGATGATAATGACAGTCATTTTATAATTTATATAACTCACTACCCCAGCAATCATCTGGGCTCACAGCGCTTAACTTAAAAATAGTAGCACACATAATTATCAATTAATGCCATGTAAAACATTAATTCATATCCTAAATACAACTTATAATAAAATCACAGTGAATATAACCTAGACTTATTATTTAGCCTAAAGAAATTTTTCGTTGTTTGATTAACTTTAAATGTAAAATTTGAAGAGATGACTATTTAGTGTACTCTTAAAGGCCTTAGTAGTTGGAATACTGCAAAGGTGTTGTGGTAGAGAATTCAATTGTTTGGGGGGGGGGCACAAAAAGAGAAAGACCTTTCAACAAATGATTTAGTTTGTGAGAATAGAAAGAATATGTGTGTCTGCAGAAAATAATAAAACAACTTAACAACATTAAATTCCAAATAACCAGTAGATAAATCTATTTACTTCTACAACAAATGTTTTAAAAAATGTTAAGAAATATATTAGCAATTTAGAAAATAAAAACGTTTTTACTAGAAATCGCTCTGTTATAAGAAAGTATATCGTGAAATCTTTAATTATTAATACCTCCCATCGATATGGTCCATTTCTACCAGCACATCTGGCTTGTCCTCCTCTGATGGCTGTTCTCTGACCCTGGCCATATCAATCATTGGAACCTCTTTCATCTCCATTCTGTCCTTGTATAATTTCAGTGATGTCACTTGTGTCTTTAAATTGTCATTCTGTTTTCGTAATTTGGAGCTGTAATTTAAAAAAAAAAAAAAACAGCTTTAAGAAATAAAACTGGCTGCATTTAGATAAAGTAAATACTTCAACTAAGAATTAAATTTAGGCAGCATCTTACAAAAATATGGCTGGTACTGATTAATTTTTTTGTTGGATTAAGGTGCGGCAAAACAATGCATTGAAAAACTACAGAGAGTTCAAAATTCAGCTGCCAGATTAGTTCTAAAGGCAAAAAAACATGACCATGTTACTCCGCTCGATTAATCATTAAAAAATTTTAACAGTTAAATTATTGCTAATGATTAATTGATCCATCTTTTAAAAATTGGAAGTCAAAATATTAATTTAACTTCTTTCATAATATATGAGGCTATGTGCATTTAAGCATTAACGAGAATTCGCTTACATTTCTGCCTGAAGTTCAAGGACACAAGCATCCATAGTCTTTTGTTCCGACTCCCACTCTTTCTGCCTTTTATTTCTTTCAACCCTGACAGTTTCCAGTTTCATGTTGGACTCTCCTATCTGCCTCTCTCTGAGTCTGACAAGTTCTTCTAGGTAATCCTGATCATAGAAATAATTACACTATTACTATACAGATAGCCCTAAAATTCTCACTCTACAACCTGTAATAGTAAAAAAAATATCAACATACTCAAAAAGGAAGCCAAAATTTTCCACCACTAAAAAAAAATATATATATACAAACAAACATCAAGGAACATCTCTAGCTCTAATATAAAGAAACGCTTATTCACCAAATTTAAAGACATATTTTTTCTACAACAAGTTTTAAATGAAATAAAAGATAGCGAAAAATCTCATTATAATTAATTAACTCTAAATGGAAGAATAAAAGTAAGGCCCTTTGAAAACCAAAAAATTCTCATTGCCGTTTGAAGAAATTTTAATAAAAATTTTGTTTGTTTCACTCAACAAAAAGACAACAACAAAACAGTTTCTGCTATTAGCAGTGCAAAACAGCTAACAGTAGCATTAATTCATAATGTAGGCAGGAAGTTTTTTGACAATGTACATAATTGTGATGGACTCGTGTTAAGTTATTGGTATTGTTGTTTATCTGTTGCTTGATGTTATATTCCTTGTTTGTCACTCAAATTGTCTTAAAAAACAACAAATAATTAAAAACAATAATAGCTTAACATGAATCCCACACCTAAAGGAAATCTGGGATGCTATAATGTTTGGGACCAATGACGTCAAAGAATTTAAGTTTTTTGAGAAAAATAGAATGCTGAACTGTATCTGTTTCATTAGTGCAAAATATTCACAATTGTAACGAGTAACTCCATTAGATGAATCATTAAACTAGAAACTCTAGAATATACAAGAACAAAAATCAAAGTGATGATAATACAAAAGCATTAAATTTAAACTTAGAAATACCACACAATGATAATCAAATACAACCCTCAGAAATAGAGAAATAGGGATAAAATAAAAATACTTTTCTTTGATTTTGGATGTGGATGGGTGGCCTGATCAATCCAAAACAACCAAAATCCTAACAACATTTAAAACTCTAATTAAAAATGCAAGACTAAACATAAACCAGGGATAAGAGTAGGATGCAAAATCTTCCATATAGAAGGAGCAGGTTTAAAAGATAAGATAAATAGATTTAATCCAAGAAAAATCCTTAGGAATGTTTGAGGAAAATAATTTTAAAATATAAAAAGACCTTTTGTTCTTTGATGCTCTTAAAATCTTTCTCCAAAGCTTGAAGTCTAAGAATATCATTGACATTTCTTTCAGTCAGGGCATTTCCAGGAAGCATGTCAAGGTCGGTGAGTTTGCCGCTGAGCCGTTGCATCTCAATCTCATCACTACATTGACTTGCTGAACTATAGAAATAAATTAATATCATCACTATAGAGACTTGTTGAACTATAGAAATAAATTAATATCATCACTATAGAGACTTGTTGAACTATAGAAATAATTTAATATCATCACTATATAGACTTGTTCCACTATAGAAATAAATAGAGACTTGTTGAACTTAAGACATAAATCAATATTATCACTGAAATTAACAGACTTGTTGAATATAAAATTAGTAAAAATTAGGGCTGTTAACGAATAATTTAAATTTAATTGTTAACTTTTGAAAAATTAACGATTAATTAATCAATAATTTCGATTAAAGCCAAATATTAAAATTTATGATTTCATTAGTAACACTTATTTAAGGTTTTTGTTGAAAATCTAAATAACACTGGAATATCTCCTTTATAAGTCAACTTTTAACCAACTAAGCAGAAAGACAAGTTTGTTGACATTATTTGGTTCAAGTCATGAGCGGGTTGAATTGACAATATTACTAGCCTAGCTGAACAATTTTTCACATGGAACTAATGTAACTGATATGCACAAAACGGTCTTGGCAAGGAATATCATTATTGGATATTGGTGTTAATTAAGGTTCCACCATTGTAGAGGCTTAATGGATTCAGGAACTTCATCTCCATTTTGTATCACAGTTATTCATAAGAAGAGTTGTCATCATTTCCTGTCTCTGAGTTAGACTCCATTATTGCCATTAGCTTAATGGACTTTTTGTTTGGTTTGATAAGTAGGGGAAGTGTTAGAACCATGGTAGGCAAACTTTATCAACATTTTGGACATTCCTGTCAGTCAATAGTTTGAAACCAAAATCTTCATGTAATTGTAAGAAATTTATTATTATTTATCGGCCGCTTTTTTAAAATATTTACTTTTTAAAACTTTTTGACTTCCAATAATTTTTAAGAGATGGGTTGATTAATTGTTAAAAAATAATTTAATCATTAAAATTTTAAAATGCTTAATCGAGAAATTAATCTATACTTTCCGCAGCCCTAATAAAAATATTGTATAAAACGTTTGATCATGATGATGATGGCTTTCTTCTACAGCACTAACTGTCCATGCATAGTAGTCGCGCTCTAATCTATTAATTATAATATTTCATTATCATGCACATCTCCACAAAATTTTTATTTCTTTACCAAACAATTAACAATAATTTATATATAAAGACCATACTTACGTTTGTTTATACTTGATGAATGGAGCATAACTGATTTCAAGCGGACCTAGCAACTCATTCTCATTTCCCTTGAGACAAAAGCTGTACAAAAATACATGAGATCAGACAAGTAGCTAGGACATTTTTGAGAAAGAGGTAAAATTTGGATGGGAAACCATAAGTACAGAAGTTAAAAAACTTAACTTCTTGTGGGATATAAAAACAGTCAGCATGTGAGATAGTAGTAAAGCTAATTATGCTAAATAATTATTACAGTAACATGTTGGATGAGCCACCACGACTTATTCATGTTTTGAAGCTTTTGGAAACTTTCAGAAAGTTGTTTTAAAAAATTCTTGACTTTAAAAAAATTCTTGACTTAAAATCTAAGAAACCACATACTTGAAGTCTATGGCATTGAGACCAATCAGATCTCCACATAAGACAGCGGCATCTTCTGATGACATCAGAGCTCCATCAAGATACCTTTCTCTGATGAAATCATATGACCATCATTGTTTATTATTAGTATTTTAATATTATATTTGATTAAACACAAACACTGATAATATCATAAAATATAAAAAGAAATAGAAAAGTTAAAACATGAAAACAAATTATGCTTTTAATTGTCTGTACTTTCTAACGTATATCTAGACTGGACAATATAAAGTACTTATTATAAAGGATATGGTCATGATGAATATGTTTCTTTGCTCACCTTATGAGATTAGAATTGTCCAGGAGCCAGAAAAGATATTCTGAAAGCCTTTTCTCCATCAAAGCAACTCTGATAAATGCTCTGAGCTGTGTGTAAAAAAAACAATTACAACAAAAATGTATCCATTGACTCAAAAATTATCAATTAGAAAACAAAACAACTACAAAATTTCTGAAGCCATAATTAAATGAGCTAAAATACATGTAAAATAATAATATCAGTTTAAAGGACTAATTAACTTGAAATAAGCACAATATAACTTATAACAACTGTTTGTGCACATTAAATGGGTCTCAGCTTAAATAGAAAATGAAGAACTCAAAATAAAACATTGGAAATTGAAAAGTCATAAAAAGTGACAGCATAAAATTTAAGGTTTGAAATAAGACAATGAAACCAAATAAAATCACTTACTTTAGCTTTGGGTGATTTGATGGTTTCAATAGCTTCAATGTTAGGAATGCAAGTTTTAAATGCAAACCCTCTATTGCTGTGTTGGTTTTCTAACAGGACATCCCAAAAATGTCTTGGTGAACCATGGCCAGGTAGCCATACCTTTTTTTGATGTGCTGTAAGATTTTAAACAAGAGAATTAACTTACGTATTAACATTTAAAATCATAAATGTATTATGCTACAAAATAGAGGTTGTTGGAAACAAACCAAAAAATATAAATTCGGCATATTTTAAAATTAGAGCACACACATAAAATGAATCCTTTTGAGATCATTTGGCCAATTTTTCTGTTAAAAGTATAACTTGCGAAAGACTGTTTTGATGAGTTTGCCCAAAAATAAAAGCATCCCTATTGGCTAATAAGTCATCTTACTGACTAATTAGTTAATCTTTCCTATCACTGCCTCAACTCACATTGTAATGGTGGCATCCATCAATGCTCTGACATTTTATATACATTATTATTACTTTAAAGGTCTCTTAAAATGCTTAAAAAGGGTAACCATGCCATATAAAAAAGATCGGCCTCCCTAATTTAGGCTTAAACCATAAAAAATTTCACTTAACCTCCACACTCCACAAGTGAGACAGAACTCTTTAACAGAAAATTTAATACATAAATTTTGCAAATTAAGATTTGCAAATGATACAATTGTTTAGATTTTATGATTATTTATAAATATCATATTAGTATATTCGAAGTATGTCTAAGTTAAATAGTTTATTTTATATACATTTATTAGCGAAATAAACCAAGGGGCTGTATGAAATAACTGAAATTTCATGTTATTCATTTTGCTATTCTCTTTAGTATCATTAGACCATCTACCAAAATCACTTCTTATTTTCTAAATGTTGGTGCATGTACAATAAATAAAGTGAATGTATATGTAGTTTTTGTTTAACATACTATTTCCCTTTTTTAAAGAAAGATTAATCATTCCAATTTGTAAAATAAATAAACATCTTCAAAATATAAAAAAGATCATTTATAATTTATAAAAATAGACTATGAAAGTGTATTGGTCATGATTAAACCCTCTAAGTTTACATTTGAAGCATTATCAATAAATCAAGATAAAAGCATGTAAGGATACATACGTCTCAGTCTATGTGAAACCATTTGCTCAAAAACAGCACAAAAATTAATAAATTCTTCACATTCATCATCAACATGAGTATACAAGCAGGCATAGTCTAGCAGAGACTTCACAGATATCCTGAAATTGAAAAAAATTATTATTTTAAAAAATTTAAATTAAATGGAAAATGTATTATCACGTAAAATCAAATTATATATTTTCTTTTGGCTAAACGATCTGAAGACCTCAAGGGAAGAAACTGCTATATATAATGACATTTTTGGAAGGAGGTCGTGAGGCAGGCCCAAACCCTAAATGGGCTGTAGCGCCACAGGGATGGATGGATGACTAGTATTTTAGATTTTTTTTTCACCGTTCATAAAACCCAACTTTAGAAGGAAGGACTACAAACATTTAAATGTATAAATACAATAAAGCTAAAAAAAAAATAAAAACATTAAATTTGAAACTTATAATGATTATAAAAACATTTTTGTTTGTTCTAATTAAGGCAATTGTTTAATTGCTGTTGAACAGAAGCTTATATTTTTTTATTACAAGAAAAATCTCAAAATCATATCATGCCATATCATATCTGAAAAATTATAGGTCAGGCGTATATTTTTTAAATTATTATAAATTGAAACCCAGCTATTTGGACCAAGGTTAACTGGCTACACCTATCTTCTTCTTTTTCTTCGTTCTCAATATTGAATATTGAGTTTTGCTTTCCACGAGTTTTGCGCCAATTGGCCCGTGGTCTCTGACTTCAGCCTGCTGTATTTTCTGGATTTGCATCCATAGCCTTTGGTCAGCCAAGACCATCTGCAAGGCAGCAGTTGTTTTTTTTTTGGCAAGTGATGCAGCATTCACATGCCATGGCTAAGGGTTCCACGCATTACCCCGTCGCTTTTTTTACCCATTTGGAGCTGGGTGGAACTCGGGCATGCCCAATGCCCCGGGAACAAGTCCTTAGCTTCCCATAGATTCAAACTCGTGACCATCGGAACGCCAGTCGAGCGCGCTTGCCACTCGACCACCGCGGCCACTGCTACACCTATCAAGTAGATGGTTTTGAGTGGAACTGCCTGATTCTCTCTTTGTCTTAGCAATTTCTCATTGGAAATGCCGATGCTTTTACAGTGCTGAAGACTCAAGTATTGAAGTAACGCAATTTGAATCTATTAACGCAACATGTTAATGTAGGCTCAGTTCTATTTGACTTATCTATACAGACACTCCATCTATACAGAAGATTATTGAATCCATAGACCATTCCAGTCTGTTGGCAAGTGATGCAACATTCACAGGCCACAGCTATAAGGGTTCCACGCATTATTTTCCTAACTAGTGTTAGGTACCCATTGGGAGCTGGGTGGACTCAGGAATGCCCTCGGCCCCAGGAACAGATCCTTGCTTTCACATGGATTTGAACCTGTGACCAACAGTATGCCAGCTGAGCACCGTGTCAACAAAAAGGTAAGCCAGTATTACCTTTACAATCCTGCACACAACCCCACTATGGAAGTATTATCACTGATGTCGGCTAAGTGGACTGATCAAAGAGATTGACTGCTGCCAAGGACTATATTACAATGTTAGTGGAATCGATCTTACAGTACAGTGCCAGTTTAATTTCAAGTAGTATGCAAGGAGTTTTATATGTATATTTATAAGGAACACACACAAAAACTAGCTGAAAGAGGTGAAATCTTCAGAAAAATATGGTGTACCAACTACTTTTGTGGCACAAGTTACATGATTCCATGTAATTGTTAATTGTGTTCTAAATAAGAATTAATTAAATTAAATTATTTAGCCTACTTTATTTCTACACTACATCATGCTGTACTACAGTGACTACAACTACAGGTTTAGTAATTATTTTTTGGCAGTGGCTATTGAGACGCTAACTTCTTAATAGCCCACAGGCTATCGAGACGCTAGCGTCTTAATAGCCCACAGGCTATTGAGACGCAAACAAAATAAGCCAATGAAAATTAAGTAGTCGTCCTTGACTGACATCACGCGCCAAGTTGGGTTAGGGAGGGGGTCATGCATTTGTGACGGTGTGTGAGAGGGTGTTAAATATGAGGTCAAGTGTAAATGCGCAACTTTAAATATAATTTCTACAAAAATATTCGATTGTCTTACAGTAAATACATATTTAAATTTAACAGTAACAGTGTGTTTTTCATGTCGAATTTACTGAAGAAAAAAAAAAAGAAGTAATAGAAAATTTGAATTTTATTGTCTTCAACAGTGCATGAAGGGGCCGTCTATACATGACGTCACATGCCTGTGGGTGGGGGCGGAGAGAGGTAAGGAATTAGTGAGAATTTATGACAAGGGGGTGGGCGGAGTTTAAGAAATCAAAATGTACTATTTGAAATAAAAGTTCAACTTGATTGCTCACAATTTATTTAGTTTACAATATTAGGCTTAGAGTAAAGACTTACACTAAATACTAAATACATATTTCTATGACAAATATGTTAATTGAAAC
>MUZC01000378.1:877713-904527 GCA_002072015.1 Radix auricularia | reverse complement strand
CAATCAGAGCTTTGTGACATCATATTGTGGTCTAAGTTTTGTGACAATGGGGAAAGGGGGTAAAAATAGCATGACGCCATTCATGGACGGACAAAAAACGTATAAAATATAAAGATATAAGCAGTGAAATCGTAGTCCACACAGGTGGGCGAAAGAGAAACATCTACTAATTTCAAGAAGTGGAATTATAAATCACATGGATATATTTTAGCAATGTATGAACGTTTGGTCTGAATTTAAAAGTTCAGAATTTCGTTTGCATTAAAATATAAAACATTTTTGCATATCAGTCTTGACTCAGTCAGTCACAGACGCCGTTTGCAGTCTGCGCGGTTTACGTTACTAGTAGTATAATTGCTAGGCTTAGTATTAAGCAAATTACATTTGTTGTGCGTAAGTACGCATTTAGTGAAGCGCCCCTCCCCGTACGCATCCATGCGATAAATGCCATTTTTGGAAGACCCCCAACACCCTCCCCCCTACTTGCGTTGGGATGGCCCCTCAGGCTAATTGATTTGTGGTGTGGCTTATACTAAGTACTTTGACAGAAACTGTAAATGTAGTCCAATTATCCAATATGCTTAAATAATATATCATTTTAAAGGGCTTGACACGAAAAAAATTGCTTTGTCTTTCTACCTTTTATGGAAGTGGAGTTATGATTTATTATTATTATTATCTTTTTTTCCCCACTGAAAACGTCCTTAAAGAAATAGCCTAAATACGCCAACCTTAAATACTTAATTTTCATTGGCTTATTTTGTTTGCGTCTCAATAGCCTGTGGACTGTGGGCTATTAAGACGCTAGCGTCTCAATAGCCACTGCCTTATTTTTTAGAGTATCCCGACAAGGTCCCAGCTAGATATAACAACGTTAACAGTGATGAAAGTTAAGTCAATGACTAAGACTAGGAGTAACAAAGATATAAAACTAAAATGCTATCTCACCCTGGTGAGACCTATACTAGAATATGCATCTTCAGTATGGGACCCATCCACCAAAGAAAATATTGATAAGTTAGAACAAATACAAAAAAGAGCTGCCAGATTCATTACTGGAGAATATTCAAAACTGACAAGAGTAACACCATTAGTTAAATCATTAAACCTTGAAACACTAGAGGATAGAAGAACCAAGAGTAAATTAGTAATTATACATAAGGCAATTAATTCTAATTTAGAAATACAACACAAAGATAACCTAATACAACCCTCAAATAGACATAAAGACAAAAACACCTTTCTTATTCCATATGCAAGAACAAACACATACAAGTTTTCTTTCTTTCCGTCCGGTATTCGGGCGTGGAATGGGTTGCCTGAAGAAACCAGGAAAGCCACCACTTTATCATCTTTTAAAACTCTAGTAAGAATACAGGACTAAACACAAACCATAGAAATACGTAGGACGCAATAATCTTCTGTACAGAAGGAGCGTCTGTAACATATAAGATAAGAAGATAAGATAAGGAGTCAGAGTCTGCTGAGTTAACTTAGTCTCAGAGTCTGTAAGTCAAGTTTCAGACAAGTCAAGACACTCAAGTCGAGGCAAGTAGTGGTGATTTTAGTGAAACTTGAAGTAAGGCGTTACCTGCACATAGCAGTTAAGTTTTGTTTCTGTACATTTATCTGCCGCCTTTGCAGCATCGTGATAACTAGCACGATACACTTTTATTGCGATTAAAATGAGTGCAAAATGAAAGCTCTTGCATTGGCAGCAAAAAGCCTTCTTAGTTCTTCGAGTTCCGAATATTTATTATTATTATTATTATTGCAAAGTTGTTTACTTCCGCTCTCAGGTCCTGTGACTTCATATAAATTTTAACATCAAACTATTAACATTGGTAAAATCAAATTGACGGTATCACTACAAAGAAAATACGATTCTTGAAAACAATAATTACGAATACCAAATTAAAAACGCTGCAACAGTTATAATAAATTTTATAACTGAAATATGATTATACGATACCGTACTGAATTAATGTAGATTTCTATTAGATATAGATTAGTCTAATTATTAGGTTTGCATACATCGCTACCCCTTTTTTAAAATAGATTAAGTTTAAATAGACAATTTGTGTGTGTCTTTTTAATTTGAAAGGATTGTTTTATATTTATAATGTATAGTCATTTGTTTGGGTTATGTTCGATTGCATGCGAAAATGTCCATGGTTGTATTGGACAGTGAGTATGCAGGAATCTTGCAAGTACACCTCTATGCTCCCCGAGTCACACAGCTCCGAATAGGTACCTAAAATAGTTAGGCGGCTGGGTAATGCGTGGAACCCTCATAGCCGTGGCCTGTGAACCCTGCATCACTAGCAAACAGGTCATCTGTCATGGTATGTGGACGAAATTATCTTCTAAGAAGGAGCGTTGAACAACAACATATAAGAACGCTTTTAAAGTATTTTTATAAAATAAATAAAGGCACTCATATACAAACATTTCAAGTAAACGAAATTACAATTAAAAAAGGAATACATGTTTTAAAATGACTGTGCATGATGAAGCCTTACCCTGGGCACAGGCAAACACATCACTCAACTTGTTATATTATATATNATATATATATAAAGAATTTTACAGAACTTGTGTTCATTTTTCTCTGGCTCAATCTTCATTTATAATCAACACTTTGAGGATATCTATGATTTTTAATGTAGTCTATTTATTTTAGAAAAAATAATTTTTCAAGTAATTCTCTTAAAACCTTAAAAGAAGAATCAACAAATCAAGACAAATAACGCACCATTAAGCACCCTAATACACGCATAGTCTATTGCACTATTTTTTTTTATTACTGACCTTGGGATTTAGTATCATCAAGAGTAATATTTAGATCATAAAGTATAGTAAGCGTTTATTAAAGGCAAGATAAACATATTTTATTGCTAATAAATCTTGCATTTGTTCTCTGTTCTCACGTCTCTTTTGTTAAAGAAAAAGAAATACGTTTACTATTGACTGTCTCAAATTTAAATGGCGATACAACAATAATCTTTTGCAATTTCAATTAAGTTGTGACATGTTTTGATACAATCTGAATCTGTGTTGTCTGTGGTGGTCCAGCCGAGTACAATTTATAGGCCATGGCTTACTATGATGATGGCATTACAACGATTTGGAAATCAACGTTCTTCGCTTTGGTTTGGTGTTCATCCGTGTCACAATGTAAGTAAGGAAATAAGTAAATAACACTGAGAAGAAGAAAAAAAAAAGCTCAGCGTTCTTTATAGAAAAAAAAATTATATCAAGTGCTTTTGGCGATTTAAAATGTTAAACAAAAATTTTAATTTAAAAAAATGCTAAAAGTCTTCTAGCTTTATGTGAGGTTTAATTTTATAATAAATTTATTATTTATTTTCTAAAATCCTTGTCCGTGAATAAAAGGCTATTGGTTTCTCATCAAAGCTTTGCTAACTCTCACTACCCTTAAGGCTCCCAGCAGATGGTGAACAGATTGTTGGATCCAAAGCACGCGTGGTTTGGCGTGCAGTACACTCTCATGTGCTTCAAACCCAACCCCACTTGGCCGAGGTGTTTCAATTTACGGTGAGTACATTTTTTTCTCTCTTAGTTAAGGACTCCTTAAGCTGCTTAATAACAACAATTAGCCGAGATTTTATTATGTTATTAAGTAGCTGGACTCATCACCTTGTTTAAGAAATCGGGGCATTGGCGTCCCCCAGTGCGGTGTCACCCACATCACGACTTACCCCACAGAGGTTGCCAGTGCTAAATAATGAGAATATACAAACTTTTACTTTTGGTGTCACCCCTTGAGAGAGTGTCACCCAGGGCGGTCCGCACCACCTGCCCCCCCTAGTAACGCCATTGATTTAGGGTAGACACTTGAAACTTGAAACCACGAAACTAAGTTATCAAGCTGACTCAGGGCGAGCACAAACAAAGACGGTCATGTTTTTAGGCTGTGGAGGTCACCACGGGGATTGGGGACCACTGCTCTAGAATATAATGGATCAGTGTGGATATTGCAAAACTGGATATCATAGAGAAGGTGTTTTTTTTTTAAAGTGAAAAACATTTTTAAAAACTGAACTCTTGTCAATATTTTAGATAAATTATTAACTCTCAGGTAAAGCTAGTCGACAACAGCATACATTAAATTTCCTTTTTAGATATTAGCTAGACAGTGCTCAATGAATAATCCATTTGATATTAAATTAATTTCCTCTTTAAAACGAAATTTTATTTTTTTGAACAAACTATATTTCAAAAAATAAAAAAATTAATAGTAATGGATTTAAAAAAAAAAAAGCACGCTGAACTTATGTTTACTTTATTGCCTAGCAACGTGTCTAACGAATCAATTATTGAAAGAGCGGGGCTACCAATTACAAATAAAACAAAACTGACAACAGAGCTCAAGGTTACCTTCAGTGCTCCTAAAGGTTTGTCCTTAACATCTGTTTAATGAATTAAACAAGGGGCCGTCCATAAAGTACGTCACGCTATTTTTTTACCATTTTACCCCCCCCCCCACACCAATTTTGTCATCAAAGTACGTCACACTTTCGAACAAATTTACTAATTTTTTTGCTAACCAAATAATTAAAATTTAATATCAATCATGATGCCGTCAAAAATGGCCCGACACCCCCACCCCCCGTAACAAACTGTCACACTTTCTTACAACCCCCTGGAGGTTGACGTAGTTTATGGACGGCCCCCAACCCGTAAAACAAAGTTTTTGACTAAATTAACTATAAATCCCTTATTTATGAGACGTACCTAAAGTATTGATTATGTTCAATATAATACCAAACGCGCGGCCGACACCTGTGACATCGAGGGCTGGAGTGACCCTCCAGTGACACGTAGGAGTCAAATATAGCAGACGGCTACACAAGCTAAATAGAAATAAACTAAAAATTCATTACCGTAATTTAATTTAAGTATTTTAAGTACATTTGATCGATCAGAAATTTTGATACAATGCATCGTTAGGTGACTCAAGTCTGTGTGCAAAATTTTAGCTCGATAGGATCATGGGCAGTGGGTCATTTTTTATTTTTGTTTTTCCGCTGGTGGGACCACGACAGGCAAGACGGTGACCCCCGAGCCCGCCCCAGCTTCCCAGGTTATATATTTTAAAATGCTGCAGAACCTCATCAAAGATGTTACATTTAATCAATTACACATAACAATAAGCAGAATATAAATTAAATCACTAGTCTTTGGACGACAGATCACATGCGGGTATCATGCCTCCTCCAAATGGATAACAGTCACTGTGCCAAAGACAATGCACCTTTAGAGCCGTTCATGTCACTGTTACGTTGAAGTAATTTTGTAATTAGAAAATGATTTTTTTCAAATTGAATGCTCTTATGAGTAACAATTTTTATGTGAAGCGCCATGGGCCGTTTACCAAACTGCTTGCTGGGGCACTCCGCTACATAAATTCTCAAATTATTATTATTGACTAGCCGACCCACGTCGCATTATACGCCGCTAATGATTTAGTAACGGGTGAAGGCTTCCTGCAAAATACAGTTGTCCAAATGGGATGGGTTTGGGCAAACGACTGTGAGTGAATGGAAGAAGGAACTCTGGAGAGAGCAACATACAATAGTCCATGACTGGAAACAGGTTTTGGAAGATACAGACATATCTTTTTGAACTTTGGCCCTGTTAGCAAACCAAACCAGCTGGAATCGAAGAGAACAATGAAAAGGCAACGTGGCTCAGACGACTGAGATACCAAAGCGGCTGAGAACACAGGAGCGTTAAGATACACACTGCTGCGGGTACACACAGTTGCGCATGCCTGGAGAGCGAGGGAGGGCGCCTAACGTATTCATTTTATGAAAGTAATTTTTGAGGAGAGCGTGTGACTACTTTTCTGTCACTGAGTACAACGGAGAGCACGAAGTTATTATGCCAATGTTGAGAAACAAAGATGACAGCCATGTTGTGATGTCATGTTCGAAAAGAAAGTGTGAAATGAACGGGCACAAACACAAACATTTTTAAAAATTAAAAAAGTAATGTCTTAGCTGGGTCTTGAACCTACGACCTTCCGCGTGTTAAGGATATGTAATAACTACTACACTACGAAATACATTCTATTCTGTTGTTCGGAAAGAACAAAGTAATTGACCTCAATTGAACGCATTGTTGGTCTCGATGACACCCCACCCTCTGCACTACCTTTCCTTGCCAGCTGATTGGTCGGTGGGGTTAGACAGCTTTGTGTTGAAGAATGAAAATGAAGATTTAAAAGAGTAATTTAAATAGACTTAGATTTATTTTTCGTCTTGGTAAAATTAAAACTGCTAATCAAATTATATACCCACAGGGCTATACTTTTCTGTTAGAGAATTTAAATTAGGCTACTTAAATCTAGTTTTTAAAAGTACAATCTATTCTATGTAATAAAAGGCAATATTCCGTCGGGTCATCGATTGCGATTGGTCACTCAAACTCATACAAACTCCCACAGCCAATGAGAAAAATTAAAGCTCATTTACATATTGAACAATTTTACGCGGACGTTGAAAATGAGTTATTTTTTGTGCAGTATTTAAAAAAAACAAACTTTATTTTGAGCGGTACGTGTTGGGATTTATAGTCATAAACTTTTTTAAAAACTGGTTTTTTATTATAAATATAATGAATAGCATTTTTGACGTGATGTACATTTATGGAGGGGAGGTACAACATGCCACCAAAACGGCGGCGGAACGTTCTTGGACAGGCTTTGTTGCTCGTGTGTGTGTGTGTGTACATATATATATATATATATATATATATATATAATTCGCGAGAAATTTAAACAAACATAAGACGCCAGCAAACCAACATGACGAATGACTCTCGCTAGGGTAAAAAATCACAGTTTATGCTTGGCAAGTGAGGGGGTGCAGGGTGGGGGAGGTAGCTAGCCGCAGTGCGCATGTCTCGATATAAAAAATGCTGAGCCGGCCCCCAAACGTTTACTGGCATCGTTCCCAATTCTTTTTTTGCGACTGTTTGTGTCAGTTCGTCCCCCCTTTTTAGCACTATCTAAAACCAAATCTGCGGCGTATGTTACACTGTGGGTCGTATCAAATTTTTAAATATATTTTTAAAAAACTTGTACTACCTTACAGTTTGTAAAGACAACGCTATGTTAAAAAGATAAATGAAAGGTTGGTGGTATCAACAAAAAATACAAAACTAAAACAATGGAAACAAAAACAGATAAGAGAACTACATCTTTAAAAACTATTTTTTTTAAATGCCAATTTTCCACTTCTGTTCTTCAACAGAAAAGGTTGATATCTGTGGTAAAGAGCAGCTTTTAGATAAAGTGATGCCGTTTACTTTGGAGCAAAGAGCACAGATCAACTTTACTCTGCTTCAGGTATCAACATATTCATCTCAGCACACCATGTATTTATCGCTGCCAAGCCCAAGCTTTTAGTTTGAAATGAATATTAGACAATTTTGAAAAATGTATTTAGATAATCACATGATTACTTGTTCACTATACCTTTAGTTATGCTTACGTAGTTGACTATCTTTAGTTATGCTTACGTTGTTGACTACCTTTATTTATGCCTACGTAGTTGACTACCTTTAGTTATGCCTACATAGTTGACTACCTTTAGTTATGCTTACGTAGTTGACTACCTTTAGTTATGCCTACATAGTTGACTACCTTTAGTTATGCTTACGTAGTTGACTACCTTTATTTATGCCTACGTAGTTGACTACCTTTAGTTATGCTTACGTAGTTGACTATCTTTAGTTATGCTTACGTAGTTGACTACCTTTATTTATGCCTACGTAGTTGACTACCTTTAGTTATGCCTACATAGTTGACTACCTTTAGTTATGCTTACGTAGTTGACTACCTTTAGTTATGCTTACGTAGTTGACTACCTTTAGTTATGCTTACGTAGTTGACTATCTTTAGTTATGCTAACGTAGTTGACTACCTTTATTTATGCCTATGTAGTTGACTACCTTTAGTTATGCCTACATAGTTGACTACCTTTAGTTATGCTTACGTAGTTGACTACATTTATTTATGCCTACGTAGTTGACTACCTTTAGTTATGCCTACATAGTTGACTACCTTTAGTTATGCTTACGTAGTTTTATATCACTTGACAGAGCCCTTATAGTTATCTTGTTCTCACTCAAATTTTCACGTTCCTTTCAAAACATGAACCAATGTACCACAACTAATCCATGTTCCCCGTCAACCTCATCATGTTGCCCGAGCAAACACTTGTGTTCCCGCAACTTGTGTTAGCCCACCTCATTGCCATGTTCCACAAACCCCACATATTCCCCCACAACAACCGCTTGGTTCCCGACACACCGTATTCCCAACCCTCTACTCAATATTAATCCTCAGTGTGTATTAGGCTAAACTTTCTCTAAAAGTCAATTGTTAGACAGACGTTTGACAAGAAATCTTATATACATGCTTGAGAGGGGGTGGGGGGGGGCTAAACATGTACTTCCCGCTGTTTTATCACTTCCCCCTATATATTTTATTTAAATCTGTGCCAACATATAGAGCGTTTTTTTTTTTTTGGGGGGGGGGCGTAATACAACCACTCGAAAAGTGATATCGTCAGGCAGGGGCGGAGATCTACCGCAGACAGCCGATGGTGACGTGGGGCGCCAAGCCGGGACGTCTGTACACACTCATCTTTTGGGACGTTGGACTGTTCAAGGTCCGCGGTTGGTTCTACAACATCAAGTTGGAAGGCCATGTGCTGAAGGGAATGGTGAGCCTTAACTTTGATCTTAAAATTTTGAATCCTTGGGCAGTGGCGGCAACTTTGTACAAATTCCAATGGCAAAAAGAAAAAAAAATCAATTTCGCTTCATAAATATAATCAGTGATCTCCGTGATATTCGAAGTTTGATTTCTTAACTGTTTAAAAAAAAAAAAAAAAAAAAAAAAGTTAGCACTTTAAATCATGTTTCTTGGTTTACGATGCCATGTTTCTTGGTTTACGATGTCATGATTCTTGGTCTACGATGTCATGTTTCAGATGAACACCCCCTACTACCCACCCGCCAGCCCCATCAACGCCATCAACACGATCCTAATCCTGCTCCTGGAACAAAGCTCTTCAATGACGTCAATGAGCCATGACATCATGCACGAGTGCGTGACTTACGCTCCCATTCCGGCTGCAGCAGACGCGTGCAGGTCAAAGTTCATGGAGTGGATACAAAAGGGACTCAGTAAGCGTTTAACTATAACAGCTACAGAACTGTTACATATTTTAAAAGCAACATTACACAGCAAACACTAGCAATCATGATGTTAAGTGTAAGGGTATTTACTGTTCACTCGAATACACATGACTCAAGCCACAAATTGTAACAGATGTAACAGCAGGTCTATATACAAGCAATGTGCAATACATCATGTGGGAAATACGTCTGCCTGATCGCAAAAATTCACAATTCTACCCTCTTTCCACAACGGTGCTTTCTGTCATTTCTGTATTTATAAAAACGGACAGCCACAGAACGCAAGAGAAAAAGATTTATCTGGAACTCTTCAGAACAGGAAGGGGTAAATTCGGAGTTAACGTACCCACGTTAAATGGTCGCCATCTCTGTTGCTATGCCACCTGACACGAAAATCGGAAAATTCCACTATTAAAATTCTAAAACTAACCCTAACCCTAAATTAACAAATAAAATTCTGAAACTAAACCTAAATAACAAAGGGAGAGAACGCAGAATTAATTGCTATTTATCCCTTTTGGGTACGACGTATCTGATTTGACCAAGAATAAGGGCGGAACTATAAAGCGCATTCTTGAAAGTTAAACCTTCACAAAAGAACTGAACATGTAATCTCTACAGCAAGGGGGTATTTAACAACACACACACACACAACTAACTCGGCTTGCCTTTCAAATGCGATAAAACATAAAATGTACAACATATATACAGCAATGCATAAAAGTTAAATTTAATTTGTCTAGTAGGAATGTGTGTATGTAAGACTTTATTGCTGTATTCTGTACGCTCAAAATAAAATCCCCAAAATTTAGCAAAAAATTGATATTTTAAATGTGTACTTGATTTTGAATGCACATTCAGTCAATCACTTCAACAGTTTAGTAAATAGGTATACACCAATTTGAGGTGGCATTCATCATTATCCGTCATCCATGATTTCATGATTTTAAATGTATTCCTCAGAATTGATTGGTCTACAGGCGTACTACACGAGTCGTACCTCCCTGTACGAGCGATATCGAGCGTGTACCGAGGGATACATGTGTTCCCAGGCGTGCATCGACATCTTCGCGAGCTGTAAGTATGACGTACTTCAGTTCATTGTATTCCGCGTCTTGATCTCCTTTTCTTGAACACTGACTCGGTATTTCATAATTCTGCTTGAACAAGATGGGCATCGTGGTTTTATTATATGAAGAGTTTGGGGGACTATGGCGTTACATTACATGCAGGCCCAAATTTTTAATGCCGAAATGATGTGTACTGAAAAAATTCCTGGCAATATATCACTCACTTTAGAGTTAGAGGCAATATACTCAAAGTGTGCAAGTGTATATTGTGAATTAATATTGAAACCAGATTGAAATGACTCAAACGGCAGATGCCTTTTAAGGAATTTAAAAAATAAAAAAATAAATTGAAGATTTACAGCTAAGTAACAACCCCCGACCTAAAGAATATAAATATAATGACTTGAAAATTGTTGATTATGGTTTATTGTTGAGTATTTGGTGTATTGCTGAATAAGGTGTATTACTGAGTATGGTGTATTACTGGGTATGGTTTATTGCTGGGAATGGTGTATTGCTGGGTATGGTGTATTGCTGGGTATGGTGTATTGCTTGGAATGGTGTATTGCTGGGTATGGTGTATTGCTGGGAATGGTGTATTGCTGGGTATGGTGTATTGCTGGGTATGGCATATTGCTGGGTATGGTGTATTGCTGGAAATGGTGTATTGCTTGGTATGGTGTATTGCTGGTTATGGTATATTGCTGGGTATGGTGTATTGCTGGTAATGGTGTATTGCTTGGTATGGTGTATTGCTTAGTATGGTGTATTGCTGGATATGGTATATTGCTGGGTATGGTGTATTGCTGGTAATGGTGTATTGCTTGGTATGGTGTATTGCTTAGTATGGTGTATTGCTTGGTATGGTGTATTGCTGGGTATGGTGTATTGCTGGGTATGGTGTATTGCTGGGAATGGTGTATTGCTGGGTATGGTGTATTGCTGGGAATGGTGTATTGCTGGATATGGTATATTGCTGGGTATGGTGTATTGCTGGTAATGGTGTATTGCTTGGTATGGTGTATTGCTTAGTATGGTGTATTGCTTGGTATGGTGTATTGCTTGGTATGGTGTATTGCTGGGTATGGTGTATTGCTGGGTATGGTGTATGGCGTATCTTGAATAGCTGAGTATATTGTTTTTTTGTCAATTTTCTTCAATGATTTCTCGTGCCCAGTTTCTGCAAAAAACCGGATGCCAATGCCCTTCATTAAGAAGCAAGAGAAGAAACTGGATTTCTACGTCAATTTGCATTTCTATGGACTCAATAATACAGTCGTCAATAGCGAATGCTGCGATCTGCCGTTGCCTATACCGTAGGTACCGAGTTCTTTTTAACGTGTTTGTTTGTGCTAAGTAAAAATTAATTGTAACCCTTGCCAATCGTAATCCGGAAAAAAAAACACTCAATACTGGCAAGAGCGTCCTGGTGGTTAAAATTGTGTCATAGTCATGTCAATATATGTTGAGCTCCGAACTTAGTATGTAATCACAATATGAATTTTTGTAAAGCTAGTAGCATCTTTGTGGTCTATATTTCATTAGTCCATGCTTAACCATACCAACATATATAAACATTTTTACATATGGTGGAATATTAATTTTAAGACTTTGCAGTATTTTTTTTAATTATCGAAAGCATTTGACAAAACGTCTACATTAGTATTTGTCTATTAATAAAGCTTTACATGTATTGCTTCATTCACACAAACCGTTGGCAAGTTTGTGTTCTATATAAAAGCCTTTTAGCAGTCCAATACCGTAAATTGACATGTTAACTTTCGTTGGCGTGTTTTTAGCGCATTTTCGAGAAGTCGAAATGCGCTATTGTATCCGTTTTGTCCGTCTGTCCGTCCGTCCGTCTGTCATCACCCTAGATCTCAGCATCCATAAGTCCCAAACCCATGATGTATATATGTTTTTTGTATGTCCTGACCTGCCATTTGTGTATCAACACTCAGTTACTCGATCCGGCCTCTTGTAGTGGCAGTAGAGCTCCTGGAAGTATGAAAGTCCTAGACCCATGATGTATATCACAAGAGTTCCTACCACCGCCAACACACAAGAGTTCCTACCACCACCAACACACAAGAGTTCCTAAAAATTCATAAAAATATGTCTAAAATCTAAACACAATTACTGATAACTACATAATGCTGATATCTAATATAAGTACTGATACATAATACGAAAATGCGCTAACACGTCCTGAGTCCAAAAGGGACCAGGCTTAACATGATTTTTTTGTCTTTTTGGATCGTAATGTGATGGCAGCAGGGCGCGCATTTTTTCTTCTCCTCCATGCCTTCTAACCTCATTCCAACAGGGCGTTTGAGTTCCGCCCGAGACCCGGTGACAACGCGAGGGTTGGTAGCATCAGCCAAGTTTCAATGAACGCCCAGATGAGACTTGAAGTTGCAGGATCTGCCGCAGCTTTTCAAGGTTTGCTAACCGCATCCCGTTTTAAAATATTGTTTTTCCTGAAATTCACATTGATAATTGTGTTGAGTTTTGTAGACTAAAAAAAAAAAACCAGAAAAAAAAAACCACGTGAGTTAACACTATAATTTATCTCTTCAAAGTTGATACAGAGCTGCAGAGCTGAGCAGTTGCTGTTTTTTTCGATTGTTTGTTTTGTTTTGTTATTGCTGTTGTGTGTGTGTGTTGGGGAGGGGGGCTTTTCCATAAATGACGTCACGCGTGTGTGGCTTATTTTTCATCCCACTTCGTCACACGTCGTTACAAAAAAACTTAGAACCCCCCCCCCTTCAATATGACGCCACAAAGCTTTGCGCCCCCATCCCCATAAAAGCCGTATTTTCTGTTTGAAAATAAGCATATTTCAAATCAGTTTTTTTTTGGGTTATTTAAGTATGTATTCAGTACAGGGGTCTGCAAAGTCCGGCCCACGGGCCCGCGCTTAGATTTTATCTCGCTCACGGACGTATTATTTCTGTAATGACATTATATTTATTTTAAAAGTCGAAATTTTGTACTGGTGTGAGTGCCTCAAAAGGTGGCAAAGATCAATAACATTTTATTGTTTGCCAAATAACTGGACTGTCAGTCTAAAAGACCAAGCAAGGGGAACAAATTTAGTTGCTTCTGTTTGTTATGCTGTCAATGGTATTAAATTACCAAATAAACATTCTTTGTATTTATTACTGATGGTGCCACTTCCATGACTAGTGAGCACAGTTGACTAGCAAAACTTTTTTGTAACAAAGTGAACGCATAGGCTGGCAAAGATTTTAAACTTCATTGTGTCATTCAACAACGAGTACTTTGCCAAACTCCTTAGATGTGATCGTGTCCTTAAGCCAGTGATAAAAGCTATAAAATCTATTCAATCTAAAGCACTCTTTCACCTCCAGTCTTCTTGACATCCAGAGTGAATACGAAGATGTTGTGTATCACAATGATATAAGATGGCTCAGTCGGGGGACAACACTTCAGCGCCTCTACACACTTAAATAAGAAATGGGGCTATCCATCGTGGAAAATAGGAACAACAAATTCTAGAAATATCTGATTCTTCCTGGCTGGCAAATTTTTAAAAAAATTTAGTTGTTGTGACACGTGACATGACATCTAAACTTTCGTAACACAATCTTCAGGGGCGAACATCAGTGGTAATCCAGTTATATTCATAAATCAAGGTCTTTGTGGGAAAGCCTGAAAATTGATCAAAGGTAATCGTCTCAAAACGCAGCCTTATACCACGCAATTTAGAAATAATGACAAGTTTTCCAGAAAGAAACTGTAATGAGCAAGGACGGGGGTAATTTGCAGATGTCAAAGTCATGACTGATGAATTTAAGACACTTTCAGGACTTAAAAAACATTGAAGAGGAAATCATTTTTGTGTCTTTACATTTCTCTGTGGACCCCGATGATGCCGAAGGTCATGTGACTATCTGCAGCTAGCTGGAAATCACGGAGTTTCAAAGTGATGATGAATGTCGAAACAGACAAATTTTTCTCATTGCATTTTTACCATCAGCTGAAATTTTACCATCATTCCAAGAAATTCGAAAATTTGCTAAGAAAATGCTCAGTTTGTTTGCCTTAACATAATGTGTGAGCAGACATTCTGAGATATGAATTTTCACAAAAATCGTGTGAGGACGAGACTACGTGACTCTCACCTGTCTCTATATCATACATATCTAACTACTGGCATTGAGCGTGACCTCGCAAATAGGCTATACTGCAGTCAATAAGTCAAGATCTCAGCTTCACCTTTCACATTAAAATTTTGAAATAAGATAATTCTCAAAGCATGTTATATCTTAACTTCATAGAATATAGCCCACCGTGCAAAAAATGTGGACGTCCATGATTTAGTGGAAGGATGCACTCTAATATCGTAACACATAGCGTGGAGCTATGTAAAACATCATTAAATAAAGTGTAAGACATCAAATATTTAATTGGAACTTTTATTTAAAATTTAAAGGTAAGCTTGTTTTTTTCTTATGATGTGACGTCACATTTCTTAAACACCCCCCCCCTTCACACGTAGTCACAAAAAAAAGTGTTACCCCCTTCCCCCCTAATTGCGTGACGTCAGTTACGGACGGCCCCTTAAAACTGTTAAATTTAAGTAGGTTGGAAATTATGCAAATTTATTTTAAGATTTTCTTTGTATTATTGAAGGCATTTAACGAACTCCCACACCAGGATTTGTCTATTAATAAAGCTTTAAATTTATTGCTTCATCAACACAAGCCGTTTGCGTATCTTGCATTTTATATAAGAATAAATTTGTCTTTAATCTAATTTCTTCATCTTTAATACGTATCTTTATTTTTTAAACAATAAAATTGATGTCATCGTTCAAAAAAATTATCCAGAAATTAAAACCAATTAATTGGTCATTTCTTTTCTTTAGATGAGACTACTCGTTACTCTGTAATAGTGATCGACGTCAATGGATCACCTTACATGCAATATCCTGTAGTGCTCTATTCTTTTGGGAACTTCAGGTATCCAGGTAAGATTTTGGAAGTTAACAAGGTGAGAATCTGATAAAATACCAAGTTAAGACAGTCATATATTGAAATGTTACTATGTATAATTGAATATGTAGGGTAAATACTGATCAATTCTCGAGTATAAAGTATGATCATACAATATTCAGATCAGTATAAAATGTATGAACGTCTGATCAGACATCTAGACCAGGGGTGGGAAAACTACCAATAAAAAATCAATAAATCTATGTTGATGTTTGTGCTTGATCTGAGACTGAATCCTGTTTAGTTGCGGTCCTTTGATGTTTCATTTCTAACTAATAATGTGGCCATCGCCCTAGCAAGCTTGCCAACCACTGACCCATAGTTGAAGGTCTGATCACACATTCATCTAGATCAGCGGTGGCGAACCTATGCCACGCGTGCCACAGACGACACGCAAACAGTCATTAGCCGGCACGCGACTAAAATATTAATCCCGTAATCACACCACTTTGCTGGCACTTTGTGTTGGCATTTTGCTATAAATAAGTAGGTTTTAATTGAATTAGGGGCACACGGCCCCAAAAAGGTTCACCATCACTGATCTAGATGAACGTATGAGCTATGCACGTTTTTTTAAATTATTATTTATTTATTTTTTATTTTTATAACTGAAAGTGCCTTCAAACTGCATTGTTTGGGGAACGAAATATGAATTATTAGTGAAAAATGTGGATTACAATGATTGTTCACCGATTTATTAAATATTAATTTATTGTTTAATTCTTCCAAATCAATCGGACAGACTCGTATGTTTTATTTCTTTGACTGTTGTTTGAGGTTTACAAATTCTTACACAGTCTGCAGTCAGAGTGAAATTAAATATAATCAGTGCTTTTTTTTCTCTCCAATAATCCTTTAAAAAAATTATTAATGTCTGGAATGCTTTTTTAGGTTGCGTTCTTGTAACCTTTTTCCTGCTTTTTTAAATAGACAAAAGCACTGACTATAATTATTTTTTTTCATAATCTTTTGCTGGCAGCTATTACCATTCCCGTTCATCTAATAAGGGGTCGTCCATAAAATACTTCACACTATTTTTGACCATTTTAAACTCCCCGCTCCCTTGTCACAAATCTCAGAATCCCCTCCCCCCTTTTTTATCTTCTAAAGTACGTCACACTTTCGAACAAAAAATAATTATTATTTATTAACAAAATACTTAAAATTTAATATAAAACACCGAGATGTCCCTCATGGCCGGACAATCCCCTCCCTCCTGTCACACTTTCTTACACCCCACTCCTTGGAGAATGACGTAGCCTACTTGGGAATGGTAATAGTTCATCTACCTAAAGGTTACTTCGACTTTCACATGAGCCGTTGTTTAACTTCTTTCCTAGCCATGGATTCGGCGGAATCGTCACTATTCGCATATCGACCACCGAGTCCGTCGAATGTCAGCCAGATTTTCATTCTGCTTTTCTCGCACAAGGCTATTCACAAAGTTCTTAACATTAACAATGTACCATGCTACAACCCTCTAACACAGACGTAAGTCAGTAATAACCGATACATATTTTTAAAAAATCCTTTATATTAATTCGTGGGGTCTGCTTGTTTGCTGAAAAAAACTTTGGATCGATTTTTAAACCACTTCCCCGTATGTTAGCGAGCAGAAATTTTGCAGGCAGACTCGTTCCGACTATAAAAATGATAAATCAAAGGTTCATATCGATCAAATGTACTGTAATTAAATTAAAGAATTTTTAGATTATCTCTATGTAGCACGTAAATTTTAGAGTGTCACGGCGCGAATTATATTGAGCAACATTTTTAACATTTTCCTGTCGCGCGGTGCGATCTGTACTATTTTTGTTTATGATAATGATAGTTTGTCTTGCGGTGCGCATTATATTAAACATATTATTATAACCTCTTCCCGTGATCAAATCGAGCTGAGGTTTATCAGGCAGACTAAAGTAGTTTTTAAAAAAATATATTTAAAAAAATCTTTAAATCCTTAATAATTTATATATTTGAGACATAACCGGTAGCTAAAATGTTGGATTGTCGTGCGATGCATATTGTAATAAACATTCTTTTAGCTATGCATCGTATAAAAAGGATTAATAGTAAAAACCCCAACAAACTTTTTTTTTTTTTTAAATTAAAATATTTTTAAAAAATTTATTTGAAGAAAAAAAATCGTCTCGATTTATTGGTCTGATTTTATGGGAGCTATGGTCAATTCAGATATTTTCGTTTAAACAGCCTTAACACCACCATATTTTTTTCTCTTATAACTACCAGCCATTACCATACCACCATTCTAATTTTATTGTCCATAATCTACCAAATCGGCCTTTCATTTATAATTAGCATTGAATAGCAGTCTTGGCGTCGCCTAATACTTTTACACAACCTACTCTATGCCATCATATACAGTGCTGGATTTACATATTTGCTAAACAAGCTATAGCTTAGGGTCCCCGGAATTTTTTAAAAATATTTGGCGCTGACATAGAATATCTGAGTTCAAACCTCCCTCCCCCCATAACTCTAATACCCCATCAAGTCTAAATCCGACCCTGATCACATTTTTGGTGGACCATACTTTTGGCATCACCTAGCACCGATGTAAGTGTGGTCTTACTTTCAATGTCATGGTATTAAACTGATTACAAAGTCTTCTTTAACTTTAACAGTACAACAAACTGCACAGACTTTGAACGCTTGCCCAGTGATTTTGTTCTCCGCGCCGTCTCCTGGTACTATGCTGGCTTTGATCTATTTAAAGTCCAATACGACAACTATTACCGAGGTTTGGGTAAGAAAGGCATTAACACTTATCACTATGTTTATTTTAAGACCAACCAATCGCAAACGTTTTATTTCGATAAGATTTACCTGGAAAATTTCGAGCACTCTTTTTGAGGATGAAATAATGAAATGAGTTGTTTTAATTTTAAGCAGTTGAAATCTTGTTAAAAAACGTCTTCGGTTTTCAAAAAATTGACTTTTTCCCCGTTTGTTTTCGGTTAGATTGTGACAACTATTTCATCTCAAACGTGAAATGCCCGGAGAGCGATTTCAGGGACGAGCTGGATAAACTGACCATAATGATTGGGCAAATGAAATAGATGCCCCTACTATCAATATGAGAGACAAATTATGATGACTTCAATATTTCAGTGGTTTGGACAAATTTTAAACATTAATAGGAATGAAAAATATATATATTTTTTTAAAGTTAGAGTTCTCAACAGTATACTGAATAAGTTGATGGTGTCTGGACTCAAAATGTTGCAGAGTGTAGGTTATCTACCCTGGACCTTGCAAGTGTTGGAAAGAAAGGCAAGAGAAGTAGCAAGAAGCAGACCATACATTTTTCCCCTCCCCTTCACAAGTCTGCGTTTTTTATCATGTACCAACCAACAAGCCAAGCTGATTACAGTACAAACAAAATAAACAGGTCCCTCTAAAATAATTTTCAGTAATTGAATTTTTATTTCTGAGCATTTTAGGGAAAAAAATTAGAATGGCATGAGCACAAATACAAAGTAGAAAGTATCTCTTATAGACCAGCACTTAGGAGGACGTCTAATTTTAACTTACATTTAACTGCCAAGTTAGTCATTAAAAATTCATCAAGACACACTTGATACAGTTCTAGATTATTGAAATCTTTGCCCAAACAATACCATCTAACTTTTGATACAAGTCCAGATTATGTAACTTCAAAGTCTTGTTATCTGCACCATATTCAATGAGCTTTTATGCTGTACAATATTGGGGTATTTAGTGGTAATTAACAATACTTAAAGTCATCAGTAAAATTCGGTATGAAGTTAAATGCCACACCAGATAACATGACAAGATTTTAAAAAAAAATATTCAAGAAGCATAGCAAGCAAAACATACATAGCCGTATAATGTATTCTATAATTTATTTAAAAAAGCTATTCTTTCAATTCTTAAACACACACTTGTTCCAACCCTGTGGGAAATTATTATATACATCTCTCCAACACAAACACAAAATTAGAAAAAAATTCTTAACTTACAGTACTTGAATTTAAAACCCTCAATTTTTATGCAATAAACAACTGTTTCCTAAAATGTTAATTTTATTTTTTAAAAAACAAGTTATTTAACCCATGATGAAAAATTTGTCATGTGTTAAAAAAATAAATAAATTGCATTAATATATATGCATTTGTTCCCCTGAAAGCTTAACAGATCATGATTTAATTTCTAAGCTCCATTAAATCGAGTTGGAATGTGGACAATACTTAAGACAAAAAAATTCCCTTAGAAAAAAAGGCAAATGTTTAAAAACTATAATCACTAGTGAATAATGTCAACAACAAAGTTTCAATAAGTCACAGATGTAGGTCAATGGAATTTTTGTTTGAATATCACTTCTGTTACATCACCATGTTCACACAAGCTCACATCAAGTTTGAGAATGTAAAAAAAACAACAACAACAATGCAGCAACAAAACTGACAAGTAATATGAACTTGGACAATGCACACTTCACATTATATCACACTAATTCTAATCAAACAATCCTACTAATAAACTCTATGTATATATAAGATAAAGCTGAGTGCATCATAAATGCAGTAGCAGAGCTATCTATTATTTTAGGCAACTTCTAACACAAGCTGGTGTGGAAATAAAGGTTTGACATTAATATAGCAAGATAAGCACTTAAAATCTCTTAGTAAACAATCTGACTTGGTAAAATTGGTCAATATGCCTTACTTAAGAACATATATTTAAAAAAAAAAATTCAATCATGTAAGGTAAAACTGCTTTAAAGATTGGGCCATTAAAATTTTAGCTTGGTCTGGCTGAGACCCACCCCCTTGACACAAATTCATCATTCATGAAACGAATCATCAACTGCTTTTACCAGGAAATATTACAACACTCAACATGAATATGAAATTATTGGTTATTTATTGTGATGGAAGGAGACAATGAAATGGAGTGCAGCTCTTTTTATGTTCTTTTGAAAATATTGCCAGACACCATAAGTATATTATATATCAAGAATATTATGTTGGTCAATTTCTTATTGATCATTGATTATTATCTGTAAAAGTGAGATATCAATTTTAAGACATTGCAGAACTATCACATCATAGATAATTATATATTTTTTCACTTTAAATTATTAGGAATTTGATTCTTTAAAAGAAACCAAAAAAACTTACATCAATTTGTCTGTCAGTAGTGAAATTAACAGCAGGTATTTAATAGTATCATTAGATTTTATGCAAAAAATAAACCAAAAAAAATTGATAAAATAAAACAATTGTTTCAAAATCAATTTGCATGACATCAACTGTTGTATGACAACATCACATGCCGTTCTAACAACCAAGGAAACAACATCATCAGCTTGGTAGAATAATTCAAGCTTTCACACTCCTTAGTACCCATCATCTCAAGTGTCATGTATATATATAAGTAGTATTCATTGGAAGAATAAACCAAGTTTTCTATATATTAGTAATTGGATGGACATGCAAGTTATAACTGAACATATCCACATGAGTTATTGGATGGAAAAAGAGTAAAAAAAATATATAGTAACTATAATATACCATCTACTACTTCCCATAAATTTAAATAGCATAAATATTTAACTAAACTATTAATCATCAGAACTATAAGTGGCGACAGTGAATAATAATATACAAATATATAAGACTGTACAGTTTGCAGTTTATTTAAGAGGGAAAAAAAGTTTTTGCTGAAAGAAGAAACTAAAGAAAACAAAAAAGTGAATAATATAAATACAGCACTAAAAGTAAGAGTAAATTTTATAAACTGTGTACGGTACAGTGGTCGAGAGATGCTAAATAGTCTTGTAGATAATAAGGACATAAAGAAGAATGGGTATGAAGGATATACAAAGTGTAGCGTTTACAAGTCAAATAGTGTCAGATTGAAAAGCTTGTAGATTACTTTATTTATTATTTTGGATATCTCTCTGAGATAATATAATTGAACCTTTGACCCGAAACTGTGGTTAACAAGAGGGGGGAGGGAAAGAAGAACTAAAACATACCTACATTGCAAACTCTTTGACAAGAGGACCCCTGTCTATAAATCAAGTCATTATTGATGTAGGCCTTAAGAAAATTAGTACTTAAGTTAATGAGTATAAGGTGAAAAGATATTATTCTAATATTTAAAACCACTGAGAGCAGGCAGCAGGTGGTACACTCTAAACTTAAATTACTTCTAAACCCCTAACAACAGTAGCACACTCTGCAGATACACTCCAGACCTATAATATAGTCAGTCAGCTCCTCACTCCAACCCCACAGGGCTATAGTTCAATATTGTAAAATACTGATTATTAGGCAACTGGTTATTGGTGGTTTGCACATTGTTACATCAAAATGGTGGTCAGTGTTGCAGGTATAGAACAAAGGAAACAAGAGTTTTCTTATACAGCTTTAGTTAGAGACTAGGTTTGTTTACAATTAACAGTCTACAAATAAGAGTTTACCTTTACATGCATTTGATCCAATCACCATGAAAGAAAACTCATATAAGACACAGCCACCACCTCACCCATATTTTGAAATCAAATCACTCTCCTCATTAAGATCAACATACAAACATACAGCATTTCTAAATATTAAATGCCACTTAAACTTACATAAATGCCAGATTAGCATGTAAATGTAATAAAAAAGTTAAAGTAATGTAGCTTCTAAAAGACTGGAATATTCCTTTGGTTAGATAATTTACTCCTTTGATTCATGAGAAATTTCTTGAGCAAATCTTGGCACTCAATAAATATTATGATATTGTATATATTAAAAAAAAAAGTTTGACCTCATTTTGATATATTTTTTTAGATGAGATGTTTTCTTATGAACCATTTGATAATTCCTTCCCTTTTTGATACAACTAAAAAAAGCCATTGTCTGTCTCAGCTTATAGTTATAGCAATTCTCTAGTGCAGAGAGTCAGACTTATTACTTCTTAAAGCCCTTGCTGTCAGCAAAACATGTAATACCATGTTAATCATGTGTCGCTCATAAATAAAAGTTAACAATTCTGAGTAAAAAGAAAACAAAACATTCCTGCCTCGGAAGAAAAAAACCCCACAACAATCTACATGCTTGAGTGGCTTGGTCAAACCAACATTGGACAGGATATATAACAAAAAAAGGCTTGCATTGGCATGTATTCAACATATGATAACAAGTAAGGAAGAAACATGAAAGAATGTGCTCAGTGTGCATGAGTAAACCAATGAACTATATCATAATAGTAAGTAGAAATGCTGTGCTGGTCTTTTTTTTAACTGCTATGATTATTTCTGTACACTTTAATCTATCGATCTTATCTATTACAGAGGCTTCTTCTGTGAAGATATTTTCAGTTTTGACCAAAATAGGTTATTGGGGCAAGCACCATTGGCATTAGTATATAATTTATAAATAGGATACCCTAATCTAAAGATTAAAAAAATGTTTTCATTCATCCAGTATGTTTTAAAGTTTACTTTTAAATAAAGCATATAGTAAATTAAACTTTCTTTATTTGAGAACAATAAATGTTTGCTAATGAAAAGTTATACAATAATATGATCAGGTGTCCTTACATTTTTAAAACAATGCCAACAATACATTGAAAAAAATTTCAGTTTTTTTCTCCATTTTCAGGGATTTTAGCAATTAATTTTAGTTTTGACTTCCATCTTTCTCAAATATTTAAAAATGCCTTTTATTATGTAATATTATGCAACTTGGCATTTATTTTAGTTTCTTATCCACAAGGCCTCCACAGATAGATAATTAAATAACAAACAAAATAATTTAAAAAATGTCAAATTATTATACTTGAGGATAGTCAAAAGGTCTTAAAGAAAATTAGCCTTTTAAAATGTTGTGTCTCAATAAAACAATCACATGCAGTTTACTGCTCAAAGCATTGGACCCATTTTATAGAGACAAGCTTATTTCAAGCAAGTTCAACCTAATAGTTCTATTTCATATATATTAATTTTAAAGACAGTTTTCCCTACGCAGAATGTAGAGAACTGTTTAGAAATCATCCAGCTGTGCATTGTGTAGCGACATGATGAGAGCTTTGGTCACAGAAGCAGCAGCTAGAGCAGCATACGGCTGCCATTCCTTGTTTCTGGTGCCATCCACGTAGTCAGCAAAGCCCCTAACAAACATGAAGCTGTCTTTACGATTGCCCACAATACTGTCCAGTACCTGAACGGCAACAATTATAGTAGTATATTAGGTACATTAATACAAATTTTCAATTTAATAAATATTCCACAAGAACCTTGTACATTTGTATTTTTCCAAAGATCTATTAGAGTCCCTAATTTTGTTTTAACAATCGATACAAGAGCATGTTCTGTTTTTTCATTGGCTGGTTATCTATATTTAAAGCATTTTAAAACCACGTAATTCCTTTTAGCACAATTTAAAAAAAAAAAACTATAGGTAAGAAAACTAAATTATAGTAATTTTAAAGAGCAATAAATCTACTAAGAAGTAAAAATAGAGTAGCATGCACTAAGTGGACATTGGACTCCGCAATTATTTTAAAATTCTAAAATAAAAATTCTTAAATTTTGACGGTCCAAAAATAGTCTTTGTATAAATTGAATGTTAATAATGTAAAAATATCAGGTCATATTGGGAAATTTCTTAATGTAGACTTGTATTTTCAGAAACTAATTAATAGATATGGCCAAGAAAATCAAAGCATTAAGGTAGTATTTAGGAAACTGTGTTCCCCACAAAAATGTTAAGACTTGAGATTACTCTCTTAAAGCCTAGGCAACCTATAACAGGGTCTACTGCAGCCCGAGTTTTAAAACTATGTCAAGCTGGGGACACTAATTCAACATGTGTGCTACATTTTAGGGGGCTATGTTGTTTTAAAGTTGTATGCTTCGTTCTTATTTGAGTAATCAGACTCAGGTGTTGGCAACTCAGTTTCAAATTCTTGTCTGTTCAAAAGTACTGTTAGGCAATGCCAGTAATTCTTAACCAATGCCTGGGGCCTGTACTGACTGTAGGTTTTCACCAGGCACTGGGTTTTTAAACATTTATTACTGTATTATTGGTGACTAAACATCAAGCAGCCATTGTGAGCAATAGTGGGTTACCCTTTGTATCAGAATAGCAAGTAAAAATAGAAAAAATATAATTATGAAAAACGAGCACATTTTGTTTCAATAAGTAATTAAGGCTCATATTTCTATGAACATGTGTGATAAATATATACCTGATCAAAGTCTGTGTCAAATGACTGTATGCCATAACGGGATGCAAAGTCATGTCGAGACATTTCTGTCTTCACAGGTCTACCAGCACCCAACACACCAAATCTGATGACAGGAGTATCGGTTCTTGTCTCTATACCATCAGGGTTTTCAGGATGCTGAACTTCAATCACCTAAAATAATAAGTTCAATGATTAGCCCTCTAAACAAATGGTTTGGAGTGGGAAGCTTAACACAAATAAAGAGATTGAAATTATATGCACATTAAGATAAAATAAAGTATTTAAATAACTTATTCAAACCAGAAAGTTTGACATGCTTTTAACTTAAAGCCATTTTCAGTCATGTAAAAATTACCTGGCCTTCTCCAATGCCCATGTACAATCTGTCACTAGACCTAGGTGGACGAGTGTAATCCTGCTCTTGTGATGCTAACAGCTCCTGACCCTCAGCAATAAACTGCTCCCAGGGTGCGTAGCTTGGATCCACTTGAAGAGTTTCCTTGAGTTTATCAGCTATTCTTTGCAGTTCCAAATCTCGGGGTGCCCATGTTTTCAACTGGTATTGAACCTAAAGGATAAAAACTTAATGTGAATTCATTTCTACAAGATACAAAAGCTTATTGTGGTTAACAGTAAACTCAGGTTTAAAAACTTCTCTAGGCGTTAAATTAATGATGCATGGTTCAAAGGCCTCTTCACTGTTTTGTTTCTATTACTTTTTGTTCTTTAAATTTGGCAAGTTAACAAGTTTAAAAAAAAAAAATTAAGTCACATTAGCACAAATTAAAGAATTTAATAAATGTTACTTCACCAGTTTAAATCAAGGAGCTTGTTGAAGTCAACAATACACTTTCATCAAATTAATCAAGTGCTAGGCAATCACTTGTGTCCTCTTGTGGCTTATTAGTCCAATTTTTGCATGATTTGCATCCGCATGTCTTACAAGAGAAGGATGGGATCCCTTCAGGTTTTTGTACACAGTCCTTCCCGGCTTGACGTTTTGTCTTGCAGCCTGTTGTCTCTTAGCCTCACAGACAGCTGCGCCATTCTGTATCATAGAGCGCCAGGGGGGCTCTGGTCACTGTCTGCTGCCTCCTCGGAGTCTAGTCCAATGTGTCATTGTCTTTGGAGGGTTGATCTTTCGGCGCTTATGACCTGGCTTACAATTACTACTGCAAGCCTCAACATATGGTTATTGCTAAGGCAAGTATTTGTCCACAGTACTAGTGCTACCTGGCCCCAATCACTGCCGAGCATTCAGCCAGCAGATGTGTCACTGTCTACTCAGCCATGCCACATAAGCAGCAGCAGAGGTCCTCTAATGGGTTTATCCTGTGTAGGTAGCTTTTTATAGGACAGTGTCCAGTCCTCATTTGAATAACAAAGGACTGGCAGCTATGAGGTAATTCCCACCATGGATCCTTCGTGCTCAATCGTAGCACGTTCCTGTAAACCATCCTTGCAGTGGTAACCTCTGCCAAGCCTTTAAGCCATCTTTCCAGGAAATGGTCTTTAAGCCAAAAATTCACCGCCCATTGGGTCATTGGACCTTCTATTTGCGACTGAGCTGCTCCTTGCTGTGCAATCAGGTTTGCCCTTTCCAGCTGGGGTACCGTTGTGTGACACAAATAAACCAACCTCTTCTTGACAAATCCTCATCTTAATAACAAATTGACTGTTCTTACCTCCCCTTTCTTGTCTTGTAGGATCTTGTCACAGTAGTAATAGATGTATCCCTTGTCATCACATGTGGATATGACAACATCCCCAAGACGTCCATGTTTGTAGTAGTCTGTGAAGTGTGGGACGCTGCCAGCACAGCCAACTAAAAAGACATGTTCAATAGCCTGGAAGGTACCTACAAGTAAAAGTAAGAAGAAATAATCAAGCAATTTCTAATACATGTGTAAACTGCAGTGGGGAGTTTTAAAAATCAATAAAACCTTATCCGTGCATGTTTAAACAAACAAACTAAAAATTGCTTTAAAAAATAGTTCAATAATTTGTTCATAGATTAGTTCTGATCCATTACCTAACAATCTTGTTGTTGTGTTGCCTGAAGAGATCTGAGCTGCCCTAAAATGTCCAATGGCTGGTAGTTTTGTGGTAACCACTTTGTGTTCTCCAATGAAGCCAGTAGTGTAGACATTGGACTCTCCTGAATTAACAAAAATATTATTTGTTTAAATCCTAGACATGTCCTTTGGTAGGTTCAATTAACTATTGAAGAAATGTCAGTAACCCGGGGGGGGGGGGGGGGG
>MUZC01000378.1:836845-877374 GCA_002072015.1 Radix auricularia | reverse complement strand
GTCTAAATAAGAGGACAGGTTCAATCGTTCGTTAAAGTTAGCGAGGTTTTTTCATTAGTTTAAAAAACCAACGCCTCGCCCCGTCCGTTGTGACGTCATGTTTACCTCTCTTGTGTGTGATGCCGATCAACTCGCATATTAAAATTAATAATATAATAAAATTATATAGCTACGGAGTTAACGATGATAAAATGGAATTTATTTTAAAAAACATTATTTTTCAATCATCAACTCGCCAGAATAATTGAATTTTGTGACGCACACGTTCCCCCTCCCCGTTTTTTTCTGTTCAAATAGGGTTTGAGCTACACTCGGCGTAGTATTAATGTGGTAATCAAATGCCTTTGATTAGCAGGAAAACTGTCACTAAAAGACCGAACTCCAATTTGTGGGCCGATTAATCGCCCGGTATCTTTGCTACGTCTTTCAAATACCTCTCGTAATATAGGTACATGTACTTCACTAAGCGGCGTGCGCCGATAAGTTTTTGAATGCCTGAACTGAAACGGACCATAAACCAGTGATCAGAAAATGCGGATAGGTCACGGGGTCATATGCTTTTATAGCTTTCTTTGTCTTTATAAGAAACAGACTATAATTAATATAAATAGAAACAGCCTCGGCCTTGACCGCTGTTGACATCAAACGCGCACTGTGTTAGCTCTCGTAGTGAAAGTGGCTCGACAACTAACCAGCTGGATCTTGGTATCGCTTTTACTCACCGCGACAAAGCGAGGGAGAGGCGCGTTACCGCTTGTGTTGTTTTTTTCACTAGTTGTTTTCACTACGTTATCGCTAGGTTTTTTTGTTGTTGTTGTTTTCTTTTGGGTTACACGGTCCTACGGTACTGAATAAAGATGACCGGTCCTGGTTTGAGGACTGGTTAACCATTAACAAGCTTAATTGATATGTACAAAAATATTACAGCATAACTGGCTAAAGATTTCTACAAGTGGTAGCTAGACACTGGTAATAAATGTATAATACTTGACTGTAACTTGCATTTTATTCCTGAAGGTTGATGTATGTGAGGAGTTATTCTCAGTAATAATAATACATGTCATGATACCAGAGAAAAAACTGTCATGTGGAATAAAATCAACTAGATATGACCCGCGGCGTAGCATAGTGCAAAGAACAGACACAAACAGCAGCACGGAGAAATAATAAAAAAGCAAGTGAACGTCGGGATTGCTGAAGCGTTGTTAGTCTTATGACATTCACACTGCGGTTGTTGTTACCTGCCCCCCCCACCCTTTACTACAATTGCTTGACAACCATAAAATGTGATTGGTTTACCCTAGCAAGGGTCATTCGGCATGCTAATTTGCATGAGTTTTGTGTTTGTCCTGGTGAATGAATTACATATACTGATAATTTGCGATATATCCAAATGGCCTTACCTTCAGTTTTATATCGGACATAAGTTGTTTTGTTTTCCATCATAGCATCTACTGCCATCTTTTCACAGTACTGGTACGTGATGATGGCAATTGTAGGTTGAAGATTGGTAGCAATCATGGGCATATTTTTTATCATCTGGACCTCTGAGATAAGAATACAGCATAGGTACAGTTGTCAGTCAATATCTCTACAATGTACAATTTATTGAATAAACAGAAGCAATGTTCTTTTAAAACTAAATAGGCGGCTGGGTAGCGAAGTCAATAGTGCGCTCGCCTCATAAGCTGAGGGACGTGGGATCGAGCCCGCGAATAGCCACTATAAAAATTTTGAGAAATGACTAACGCTAAGAAAGTCCTCCGTTGACCTGGAGAGGGATGGGGGCCGCCAGTGTCTATTAAGCCCAAGAATGCTCTAATGGAAACATTAGAATCCCCTACGACCTCAAAAAAAAGAGGTTATGGGACTAATAAAATATAAAAAAAAAAATATATTTTTTTAGATAAATGAATAAATGTTTCAAAAAAAAAATTCTTCTCAAAATGGGAGATAATTCTAAAAATGGGAGATAATGAATTAGGATAAAGAAGACTGATCTCACTAGAGCTTGATGCAAAAGGTATGGACATTCTTGTTACCTGTTTTGTCATCCAAAACTTTTCGGACAAAGCCACCATTCTCCATGGGAGAGATGAGCTGTCTAGCTTGTAGCTCTTGCAACTGAAGTGTGACCAATGCGGCATCTGCTCCTGTTATTCTAGACAGATACAATGACTTTGAAATTTATTCATCTTATCTATCTCACTAATAATAACAACAGTAGTACTGTAGAAAATTATACTTTTTCTCTAAATGTTACAGCAGCTCAAGCCATTTAGACGATGAGGCTATTAACTATTTCCCTGCCAATCGTCGATATATCTGCGATCTCGCCTGGTCACGTTTGTACCAATCGCAGATATATTGGCGATGTGAGTTTTTGAGTTTATTTCGTTGCTTAGAGTGTCCCATTACACTTTTTAAGTTTACAAATGAGAGGTAACTCTTTTCTACTTCCTTTCTGTTTAGAAATAGCATGTGTTTACATTCAGTAGTGTTAAAATTAGCAACTTGTTTCAATTTATTTTGTAAACAAAGATATGGCCACGCCTACTCAACAAACATAGTGATTTATTATAGTATTTACTGCTATATTATTAAATTTAAATGTGAATTATTGATGCAGAAACGTTTAAAAACAATAATAAAACATTAGTTTTGGGATTAATTTAAGATTTTCATCCTTATGATACGCCATTATATGGAAAAAGAGCAGAGGTGAAAGTTGGGTTTCTATATAAGGAAATAATAGAAAGTAGTTTTCTGCCATTGACATCATCAATATAAAAAATGTCATAACTTTAAAACTACATGGGATATTTTCAAAATTTAAAAAGCATTTATTTCATAAATGGAATTTATATTGTGATAATTAAAGGAGAAAAGAATTATAGTTGTGCAAACTTTCTTTTAAAAATTTTAAGATAGTTAAAATTCCCCTTAAAAAATTTATAAAACTTAAAAAATGGTCTGGCACGAATAGGGCCCCCTTTTGATTACAGCCAGGGGCCCCATGCAGTCTTAATCCGCCCCTGCCTGATACTGATAGTGCAGCTTTATATGTCCCCAATCACTAAATAAAAATAATAATCACACATATTTTCCATATCTAGCATTGATATCTTACCTGACTAAGTCCTCAACTGACAAAACATTGGGGTACGCAGATTCTAGAATTGTTAGAAGTTTTTCACGTATTATCTCTTCTATTGGCCTGTCATCCTTCTTGTTGAAACCTGCAATTGAGCATAAAGACAACAGTCAAACAAGCTGTTCCACTCAAACTTTCCAAGCTAAAAATGGGAAGGATTTTAAAGATTGCCATTCAGACTAACCCTTTACAAAGATGATAAATTTTGATTACATAAAAAAAAGAAGACTGTGATTGTTTGGTAACAAATTTACTGTAAGCAAAACTCCCCCCCCCCAAAAAAAAAAAAAAAAAAAAAAAGACTAGAAAGGCGCAAGAATTTTTCAAAATTTATTGAAATATTGCAATGAGTAAATTATGAATTGGTTAGTATCTTAGAAAACTTTTTCAACTTTATGTTCTTATTGTAAAATATTTGTGTTTTTATCAATGCAAAAATTATTCTATTTAATGGAAGATAGAGTTTTATTTATAAAAGAGAAGTTATTGGTACAAAAATGGTAGTTTTATATTACGGAATATTTAAGATTGTTAAACTTTTTTAGTTCAACAAAAGAAGAAATAATATACTTAAAAGATGAATCAAAGACTGAATCAGACATTTGATATGAGAATGCTATATTTTGAAGGAATCTACACAAGCTATATCCAATGACATCTTCTTTGAACTTGCAGAGAGAGATGCATGCAAACACTAAACTTTCAAATGAACAAAAAACAAAAGAATATTATGGAGCAGGCACTGTAAACAGAATTCCCACAACTTTAAAATGCAACAGCTAGTTACAGAAACAGAAGTACTAAACCTCGCAAATGCAACATATTTTTAAAAATTCCCTAAGTGAAAATCAAACTGAATTGATACATGGGTTTACATGGTGCATTGAAAATGACCTTTTCCATACACTATAATATAGGTGGTTTTTTGTTGCCATTTCAGAATTATTTTTGTGGATATTTCTAAAAGACATCTATTAAGATTTGTAGAGATCAAGATGAGTGGACTATGAAATCAGTAAGTAAGAGGCATCAGCCTTGATAGTCTCACCCCATAAATGAAACATTAAAACTGGGAAACTGTAACATGAAACATGACCTTTTCACTAGCAATGAGAAGTAAAGGTTAGGGAGGAAATGACATTGCCCCTGTCTTGGTCATTTGGATCCTCACTTATTTTGCAAACATTTCTTGATGGAAATTAGATTTTAAAAATTCAACCTACTTTAAAAGAAATTCTTTTTTTTTTTCAAAATCCATTATTCAAATGCTAATTTAGAAAATGATGTAATGGGTGTTTTTTTATTTAAAAAAATTAATCTTCATATTTTTCCATTTTTCAAATACATTTTAAAATGACAATATTTTAACTGAATTTATTCCAATTATATAATACATTAAAAAAAATCATTTAAAGAGTAATAGTAATAGGTAAAGCTCCCTCATTATGCAAAACTCTTTTTAAAAAGGGGTCCACAGAAAAAGAAAAAAAGACTGCAAGAAAAAAATAAGACAGAAAGGGGGAAAGATAAGACTGAATCAGTTACGTCAGGGAATGATACAGAGCAAATATTTGTTGACAGACTTTACCTACTCCTGCAAACATGTTTTGGTATGTACCTTTAACAAAAAAAATGTAAATACAAAAGAAAGGTATTTTTAATATGGAATCACAACATTTAATGAGACAACACATAACATGTTAACTTGATAGCCTTAACCAGTTCCATGGCAAAGGGAGACAAATAGAGAGGGGGAGTGGGCAAATAGTCAACAAGTCCAGTGAGTCAAGGGGTAAGGTATGGCACATGGGGCATTGACAATCCTATTTGGCCTTCACTGTGTAAAGGTGCAAGTGAGAGGGTGTAGGTGAGACACTGGTCAAACAGAGGGGACAAAGAGAATGGATAGGAGCAATCCTGGTAATGCTGTTTAAATGCACTTGCCTAAAAGAGGATTGGTGGAATTTAAAGAAGCAATTAATTTTTAAAGTGTGAAAACCCTTTTCTTGCCTGAAATATGCTTATTAATCTTTTTTTTAAAAAGACATTAACATTTTTCATTATAATAGAAATAACCAATAACGGTGAATTGCATTTTATCTTCAAAATATGACTAAGGAGAAAACTCTCAAGCAGCTATGGTTAGAATTAAATTGTTCATAGTGAAGCCACACTGAGTTGCTCAGCTGGTTTAGAGGGTGAGTCATACATGACCCAGTTCTCACAAATGTCACTATCTCCTGTCACACACATGGGCTATTAATTTTTTTTTTGCCTGCTACTGACTGTAATGGCAGGTAATTTTTTTTTAGACAGTGATGTTTTCTTTTAAAACTCTCTTTAGGGAAGTATAAATCGCAAATGAATAATAAATTATGTAATCTCAAAGCTGAGGTTGACATGTTTATTTCAATATGAACATTAAAAGTATACAAATAATAGGTGGGGTAAAATTCCGTATGTATTTTAATATTCTACTAATTAATGTTGAATAAATGGTTATAACTTTGTTATAGAAGTGAATTCATTAAGGAAAATAATGTCTAAAAATAAGATAAAATATTCTTGTGACTGCCAACAAAGAACAATAAGTTCAACTGTTTGAGAATCCTTAAGTGAAATATAAATTGGCTTAAGTGATAGATTTCTAACAATAATTGAGACAAATTTAACATGTGACAGTGGAGTGTGAATGTGGGGATTCTATATAAAAGAGGAATGTAAGTTTCCTTAAATATATACTATGTTAATGTTAGTCTCTGTGACACTAATGTAACAGAGACTAACATAGTACAGACTTTTTTTTTTTTTTAAAAAGGTGTCAAAGCTATTATCTAAAATACACGAAATTGCTGGAACCATTAGGACTAGCAAGAAAAAGTTATGACCTTATAACCATCTCCTACTTCCCCAATGACAAAAATCAGCTGATGGGATTGTTTTTATTACAAAACACTCATTCACAAAGAACAGAATAATGTCTAACTGTAATACTCTACTCTGTAGATGCATTAAGCGAAGAATATGACACTTTACTTCTGTTATTGAAGATTAAAAATATACAATTTTCATATTTCGTCAAAAGACTCATTGTTAGCAGCAAATAAATGCAGAACTGTCTAATCATTAATCAGAAATAGGGAAAGGAAGGGAAACAGGTCTTAAGATTTAAAAAAAAACAAGAACACACAACATTTGTGACATTAATTACAGGGGTTCTTAACTTTTTCAGCTAAGCCCTCAAAACACTCACCAAACAAAAAGTATTTATATGTGAGTTAAATGCATAAATATTAAGGTGTAGCCTCCAATTAAATTGCATTATTTTTAATTCAATAGAAAGTTTTTTAAAAATCAAGCTAAGATTTTATTATTTACGCGGGTTTATTTTAACATTCACCTCTTCTATGTAAGAACCCCTGATTTAGTACTTAAAATTAGGGAACTTTTCGAAGTTAAAATGAATGGAAACACAACTTAAACCATTAGAACCATAACAGTAGAAGAAAGAAATCATGATGCAGTGAACCATTACAATTATACACACACCAGTGGTCCAGTGCCGGGAGGGATGCAACAACAACATGGCCGCAAATCACACTTACCCTCGCCATTCATATTTTCAATTCCTTAATAAGTGTTAAGATGTGGAGAAGAGGGAACAAAATAAAACAACATAATTTTATAAAATTAATTCAGAATAATGATCTTCCATATGATCATTATATGCAGAGTGAAACTGTTAATGGTAATTTATATTCCAATTCCAGTACTTCTTTTCCAGGTTAAGATTAACAGTAACTTTTCCTGGTAGCATTTTAAATGAAAACTATTTAAACTATAATTATATATGGCCATTAGATAGTTTTAAAATATTATCATAAATAATTTGAGGTATTGCTAAATAAAAACAATTATTAAAAAAATAATTCATTAATTGTCTAAAAAAAACAACAACAAAAAAACTACATGTCAATCTATTGCTTATTGGCATATCAAACCTTCAATACTAGATACAGTAGCTGACTAATAGACTCTTGAATCTCATTTAAATGCCAAGTGCAGTAATACTAACACAATTACTTTGATGGATGCAAAAATTTAATTTCACATGCCCATGTTAAAAACAAAATCTGTAAAAGTTTGTTTTTTAAAGGATCCCCAGTTACAGCCCCCAGAACAAGAAAACAAACTTAAACTGTTCCTGAAATTATTGCATGCTAATATTTGCAGGGTTACAAAAATTATTGTTAAATTGGTTAAAATTTTGAAATTGGATTAAACAATTTTTTGACAATGTCAGTAGGCTGGCTTTAGTTACATGTCTCAGGAGCACAAACATAAAATTCAATATTTGAGTGTATAAAAGGAGGCTGAACTTAATGATGAATTCAGCAAAATGTTTACTTTAAAAAATGAATATAAAATGATGTCAAATCAATAAAAAACAGCTAAAAAAGTTAATAAATTACATAAATACGATAAATGTGTTTAAAAAAAAAAACAATATTAATACAATTAATTAATGTAAATGATGATAAATACTCATGAGAAGTTTAGACAAGTGAATGAACATTCACAACAAATGTGTTGTTAGTAAACCCTTTCATTTCATATTTAGCATCCAATCAACGCATCATAAAAATTACTATTTCATGGCTGGCAAGATGCTTGAGAACCAGCCAACAATCTCCTGTATATAAGCCAACCAATTGTATCCAACAACTACTAATTAATAATAATTTCATTAAGTGTTAAAATAAAAGGGTTCTCAGACAAATGATATTATCTTTGGTAACACAATTGAAACAAGCACCTCCACCTACCAAACTTATCCAAAGGTATTAGGCAGTCTATAGGTAAAGCAGCCAAGAAATAAAAGAATAGAATCATAAATTGCATTAACTATCAAACCCCTTTTGAATGATTGAGAGACGGATAAAAGATATGAAATTTATTTTGGATTAAAAAAAAAAAGCAGCCCCTTTGGCGAAAAGATAACAGGAATTTTTGCGTTCTCAAATTTATTATCAACTTTCTTTAGTCGATGACTTAGCCAACATACAATGATGAGTGGTAAACACAAAGAGAATGTGAATAAACAGGTGTTTCATAAATATTATTCACTCACATATTTCTCACACAAACCTATCTTAAGAAAATTCTTGTAATAATTAGTAACTGACTTTCATTGTTTTAATTTTAAAATATAAAATGACCTTAATATTTAAAATATTGTATAAAGGATATAATTTTCAACAATAAAGAGTTTTTCCTTTTCAAAATAATATTTTTTTGCTATAAGAGTTCACATAAGTCATGATTAATATTAAGGGTAAGCAGCAAATAAAATTTTTAATATATATACGTTTTTAGCTTATTAAAGTTTTGAAAGTTCTGATTAGCACTGAGCAATATAGTTTAAATCCTTAAAACTTAATTTTAAAACATCAAAGAGTACATCTTTTGTTTTGAAATTATTAGATTTAATCATACAGAATTGATTACAAGTAAATGTTTTTTATGGCACAAGAAGAAGAATCCTCACCAAAATAAAGCATTTGACTACATTTAAGGCATAAAGAACATAAAAGTGAAATTTTCAGCTTTTTTTTTTCAATAATAAAAAATAATATCTCTTACCGGGGCTCATTGGAGCATCAGCTGCATCAAGATGTTCCACTTCTAAATCAACTTTCCGTGCCATTTTGTACCTATCACTCTGCATTTGCTTCATGCACTTTTTAATAAAACCAACATAATCTATATAATATGAAAGAAAAAAAAAAGAGTGTTTTAATTAGCCATATGTACAAGCTTTGAATTATTTTTTAACTGTGCTTAAAAATGTAAGACTGCTAATAATGACAACAATTTAACAGAGTTTTATACAAAACTACATACCTCTTGGAAAATTTTCCGGTCTCACTAATTCTTTAAAAAATTCATAAGCTGTGGTGACTTGATTATAGTAGTCACAACCAGGAATATACCAGAACTTCAATTTTCTGCTTTCCTGTAAATATTATTTGAAAATTGGCTTGCAAATAACATAGAAGCAAAAAATATATGTGTAGACTAAGTCTGACAGCTTTAAAGTTGCATTGTCAGTGCTTCTGAACTTAGTGGGGCTAGCAGAAATATCTATATCGCAATGTTAGACTATTATAAAATGTTTAAATAATCTGAGGAGTTTGACCACTCAAAAAGCCTATAATCACTAGACAACAAAAATAGGAACAGCATTGGGAATCAAGAAAATAAAGTATTATAAAATGTTTAAATAATAATTTTCTTAACTCATTTTCTCCGGAACAACGCTCCCATTGTTGATTTCAAAATGATGTTTTTGCCATATCGACGATGGGAGCATTGAATTATTAAAAGTGGATAGTTTTGAATCTTTTCATAGCTATTTACCTAAATTAGTTTTAATGTATTCTAGAATGATTTCCTTTGAATTAAAAAGTCGGAAATCTTTTGTTTGAACATGTTTTCACCACAAAAGAAGCGTTTGAAAGGCATGTTTTCATTTTCGTTTTACGTTTGTATACAAACACGGATATTCAACTAGCTCATCTGGTTATCGATCTAATATTATTTTAAATACTACAATGATAAACAAGAAAAAGGTATAGTTTTTTTAAAATGAGTATTCAGATTATAGGTCAATATACTCACAACATAGTGCTCATCAGTCTTCATATCAACTAAAAAACACATAAAGCCTAGCTGTAATTGGGGTTTTCCTAAATCTTCATCTTGAGCATCTGAAAAAAGTAAGTTGTATAACAAACCTTTTTAAACACTGAAACATCCGAAGCAATACCATCATTTTTTCATAGCAGTTCTTAAAAAATCAAAATCCTGGCCACTAACACTTAGCCTTAAGGCCTGACTTTATTTTCACATGAATACATTATGGTTTAACAACAGCAAACTTAATTAGGCGAAGGAAACAACAGTGCTGTAACAAACTTGAGAATTAAAATTGAAATTTCTGTTCATTTATTACTTGACATACAAGTAAGGTAAAGAAACGGTCCATTTAAAAAAAAAATTTAATCTGAAAAGAATCTAAATATATTATGCCAACGCAGTCTTGTAAAATAATCGTTTTGACAGGTCTCAAAATAGTTTATTGTGCATCAAAACATGAATGTTATAGTTACTTGTATTCCACACATTTGAAACTATACAATAGCTTACATGCTGGGGATAACTTGAGGTAATTTTAAAGTAATTATGAACCACTAGTATACAAAATATATGATAAACAAGAAAATAATTAAGTAAAATACTACATAAAATATCAACTAAATCTTGTTATAAATCGTCTTTATTATATACTAAATTGACAAAGAATTAATACTCTATACCAACCTGGCCTGTTTATAACCAAACCTTGATGCTGACCGCCTGCAACATGAACAATGTCCTCAGGGTTGACAGACTGCTTCTTTTTTCTCTCAATCTTGATGTGTGTCACTTTCCCCTTCTTTGATGGGGTCATCACAACCTCTATTAGTGTAAGATGTCGGGCAAAAATTTCAGTTATATTATTTTTTTGTGTGGATTCTATTCAGAGATGCATTTTGGATAAATTAACAAAAAGGAAAATCCAAAAATACTAAAGACTTTTAGAGCTTGCCATCATCTTATTGAGTAAATTATCAATTTATTATTATTATTATTAACCCTTTAAAAGAATATTCTCATTACCTTCATCATTTGTGGCCATGTTGTTACACCTAATAATGAACTCTGATCTAATATGAGGGAGAAAAAAAAAATGGTTGGATAAGTGAATTGTTATAAAAGTATTTTTTTCAAAACCAAAATGTGCTCAATTTATTTTAGAAACCCTAACAGTCCTTAATCTTAACTTCTCTTTTTCAGGAATCATTAAACGCAAAAGTAGATTTTAATCAACATATTAAACAATAAAATAATTTGCCACCAGTTTGCAAATTAAAAGTCCAATTAAAACTTACAATAGAGGGAGATGCACACAGAAACAAATTTATTTAATTTAATCATGTTCAAGATTCTTTTGAAAATATACATGAAAAAATAAATGCGTTCAGTTGTATTTTAAGATACGCAGCATAAAAATATCTGTAAACAAAAAACACTTTAAAACTTTGGAAAGTTAAACAAAAGCTATATGTTAGGATAGATAGAGTTAATTAATAGACAAATTTTACTTACATAGAATTAATTTATGTGGATCATAATGTTTCATACAAAATCATTGAAAAATATATTTTTTAAAATCCAAATTAGGGCTACCTATTTAACTTCCTATCTAAACTTCCTTAATACCAATATCAAAGCAGTAAATTTATCTTGCCATTACTAAAAATAATAATTTAAGGACTGAATAAGTTTCAGTAAAATAAAACATATCAGTTGATAATTGTTGCGGTATACCATTTACAGACATACCTTCTTTCACTCAAATAACACTAAGAAAAAAGTGTGTAGCCCGCTTGTAAGCGGACCTTAAAAAATTCAGCAAATTTAACTACTTCCAGCTTAAATGCAGCATCATAAGCCGATGATCGGGTTCATATTTTGAATATTATTGTTCAGAAAATTATTATTTGAAAATATGTTAAATTTGTGCCTATATATATATAGGTACTTACCACTCTTTCGATAATACATTTCTTTGTATTTCCTACTACTTTGTACTATTTATCTATGTCTTTCTGCTCTAAGTTTCTTTGTTAGGCAAGAGTTACCTTTCTTTTTAATGTTAACAGTGGCAAAAGCGTATTTGTTAAAATTTGTTATTGAAAACAAAATTTTAAAAACAATTTATATTAAAACATTCACAAAATAATAAAATGAATTAATACGGTAAATGCAGATGTTTAATATTTTATACATTCTGGTAGAGCAGTCAAATCTTGTAGAATGTAGACAAGGACCTTGATGATCTACAATTACAACACCCATATTCAAAGTACATTCAGAAATCACCTATGACCCGCTCGTAAGCTGATCCCCAACCTTTTCCCTTAGATTTTGTTTTTAAAAAAGTCAGCTTTGTAACGAGTATATAAGGTAGATAAGACAGGGGGGGGGGGATAAAAATGTTTCTGGAAATAAGCCTGCTTGAGTGTTCGCATGCATGCTCACTGTAAAACAAAAACAAATAATAACTACAGTAAAACCTTCCCAGGATGGGATCCACTTACTAATAATGCAACTAATCATAGTAGACTCACCACTCACATGGAGAAGCTGATATACACATTTGTTATTTTAAAATTATCATAATTGGACACCAATCAATTTTTATGGCAGTGCTACTTTAAAATTTCAGTAATTATGAAATTCTAATTAGTATTAGCATATAAATTATACATTCTAGCCTAAATTGAGTGATATCGGCTATTATTTTGTATACACCGGGCTTTTTTTCCAACCCATTCCACGCTCAAATTCCGGACAGGAAGAATAAAAATTTGTATGTGTGTGTTCTAGCATATCAAATGGCATAAGAAAGGTGTTTTTAATCCTTATGTCTATCTGAGGGAGTTACTAAGTTATCTTTGTGTTGTATTTCTAAATTAGAATTAATTGTTTTATGTATAATTACTACTTTACTCTTGATTATTCTATCTTATAGTGTTTAAAGTTAAACTTAGTTCAAGGTTTAATTTTAATGATTTACTCCAGGGTCCAGTCCCAGTGATGAACCTCAGAGCTCTTTTTCGAATTTATTGTTCTAGTTCTAGTGTATTGATGTTTTCTTTGTTTGATAGGTCCCATACAGAATCCCGGTAAAAGCGAAGTATGTCGACCGTGACGTCACGGTCATGGCGGCCTTCCTTGTTGTTATAGCACGTCCTTTAAAAAGCTTTAAAATTAAAATTCTATAGCTTTACCTAACCCAAACCATAAAATCTTAAATGTTCCGGAAATTCTAAAGCTATACCTAACCCAAAACCCTAAAACCTTCCATTTTTTATAATCCTTTTAGAATTTATAGAACTTTCTTTTCCAGCAATCGGTAGCGTCGTGACGTCACGGTCAACATACTTTGCTTCAGCCAGAATCCCTAGGCAGTGGCTATTGAGACTCTAATGTCTTAATAGCCCACAGGCTATTAAGACGCAAACAAAATAAGCCAATGAAAATTAAGTAGTCGTCCTTGACTGATATCACGCGCCAAGTTGGGTAAGGGAGGAGGTCATGCATTTGTGACGGTGTGTGAGAGGGTGTTAAATATGATGTCAAGTGTAAATGCGCAGCTTTGAATAAAACTTTAACAAAGATATTCGATTGCATTCCAGTAAATACAAATTTAAATGTAACAATAACAGTGTGTTTTTCATGTCAAATTTTTTTAAGAAAAAAAAAAAGAAGTAATAGAAAATTCTAATTTTAATGTCTTCAACAATGCATGAAGGGCCGTCCATACATGAAGTCACGCACCTGTGGGTGGGGGCGGAGAAGGATAACGAATTAGTGAGCATGTAAGACAAGGGGGTGAGCAGAGTTTAAGAAATCAAAATGTGCTACATGAAATAAAAGTTCACCTTGATTGCTCACAATTTATTTAGTTTATGATATTAGGCTTAGAGTGAAGACTTACACTAAATACATATTTCTATGAAAAAAATGTTAATTGAAACGTGGTATTTTTTTTTTTTTGGCAATCAGAGCTTTGTGACGTCATATTGTGGTCTAAGTTTTGTGACAATCGGGAAAGGGGGTAAAAATAGCCTGAAGTCATTTATGGATGGCCAAAAAAATTATAAATATATAAGCAGGGAAATCGCAGTCCCGTTATGTATAATATAACGACTGAGACACAGGTGGGCGGAAGAGAAACATCTTCTAATTTCAAGAAATGGAAATATAAATCACACGGATATATTTTAATTTTAGCAATGTGTGGACGTTTGGTCTCAATTTAAAAGTTCAGAATTTCGTTTGCATTAAAATATAAAAGATTTTTGCATATCAGTCTTGACTCAGTCAGTCACGGACGCCGTTTGCAGTCTGCGCGGTTAACGTTACTAGTAGTATAATTACTAGGCTTAGTATTATGCAAATTACATTTGTTGTGCGTAAGTACGCATTTAGTGGAGACCCCCCCACCCCGTACGCATCCATGCGCAAAATGCCATTTGCTTGCGTATGGATGGCCCCATAGGCTAATCGATTTGTGGTGTGGCTTATAGTTTATAGTATACTAAGTACTTTGACAGAAACTGTAAATGTAGTCCAATTTAATTATGTCCAATATGCTTACATATGATATATTTTTAAAGGGCTTGACACGAAAAAAAATTGCTTTGTCTTTCTACCTTTTATGGAAGTGGAGTTATGATTTATTATTATTATTATCTTTTTTCCCCCCCCACTGAAAACGTCCTTAAAGAAATAGCCTTAATACGCCAACCTTAAATACATAATTTTCATTGGCTTATTTTGTTTGCGTCTCAATAGTGACAATAGGCATAGCCTGTGGGCCGAATCCCTATCAGTACTAAGATCACCAGAAATCAATGATTGCTTATACTCATACTTATGACTTTACCGTCACACTTAACAGACTTTGTGAAATTAGTCAGTGTAACTTGTCTTAGTACTTTTACAGTCACAGTGAGTTCACAGTCAGTTTAGAATTCAGTTTCAGTACTTTCAGTGTTACGAGTGGTAAGTAAAACAAAAGTAAAGAGTTATATCTGTAAGTACTTTAATGTACTGGAAATAAAAAGGCATATACTCATCGCTAATTCTAAGAAATACCGTGATAGCAACGATCATATGAATATATTTTCGGAAACGTCGCATCTCAAATTCTTGTGCAACAAGTAGCAAGCGAAAAATTATCATTCATAATCGAAGTCAAGAGTATTTAGTGAAATACAGTCTACCTACTCATTCGAACCGCGAAGGATAGCGTTGTATAAAGTCGATATTAACTTAAAATGAGTATGTTTCTCTACACGACTCACCTGTTTTTCTAGCTAATTAAAATTTTATCTAATACCTTGGTAACAATAATTTAAAAAAATAAATTTTCTAATTTTGTTGCTTCCGGGAGTTTACCACCATATTTGTTGCTTTTCATGCGCATGCGCAGCGTCTGCCTTTTTTTTCTCCTTCTTTTGCTGTCTTGCAAAAACTATCCGGTTTTTTAAAAAAACCTTAAAAGGGCATTATAGTTCCCCGAATTTTCTCTTATGTCAGTAAAGACTGATAATGTAACAAATTATCTGAAAAATAACAAGTCCCAGTGAGCAATTTTCTCAGAGGTAACCCGAAGGGTGTGGCCACACATAATAACGGTTCTTACAAAAATTATAATTGATGTACAAAGTTTCATACTTCTACCTATCCATAAAATAATATAATTAGTGATTTTCAGTAATATAGTTCATATTAGGGGAAAAAATACATTTGGGCCCCCGGCTCCCAGTAAGTGATAATTTAAATATTTTTTTCACCTGTTACCACTGCGGAAGTGTACTAAACAATTTCCTAAAATTTCATGCTTCTGCCTCCTCGAGAAATAGAAATATTGTTGATTTTCATTTTTATATAGCTCAAATAAGGAAAAAAAAGTTTTCATGTAACCCTAACCCCAAGCCCAAAGAAGGTAAACTGCACTCCCACTTACGAAGAATGTTTGATACGCTTTGTCAAGCCAGTCTGTGTGGAAACACAGATCACGTTTTCAATAAAAGAAAAACCTAGAATAAAAAAGCTACATATAAAACAGATAAAATCTTTGGAAAAAAGTATATATGATATTATATACATTTTTAAATCGAGCTTTTCTCCCAATATCACTCAGCTAACCGATGAAGGTCATGTCAAAACATTTGCGATACAACTAACTACACTATAGTAAAGATTTGAATTATAAAAAAAAAATCCTGCCTCCAAGACAAGCCCTGAAATGGAATCTCCAGGGAAGGTGAAAAAGCGGTCGTCCAAGAAACACTTGGAGGCAGACATCAAGATAGTTAGCTATGACATGAAGGTGCTGGAGAGCAGAGGCGTCACTAGGGTTGGTGTCACCCGGGGTGGTAGCTCATGGTGTCACCCGGGGTGGTAGCTCCAGGTGTCACCCCGTCATGATTTAACCCATAGAACTCCTCCGAGTTTTCCAGTGCCAAATAACGGGAATATATATAATTTTACTGTCTGGTGTCACCCCCCAGATGGTGTCACCCGGGGCGGCCCAGGATGCACGGAGGACCCTCGTAGGTGGCCTATGCCCTTAGAGGAATCGCAGACGACGATGATCGTCGGATACCTCTCGTGGGTGAGAAGGCTCAACAACAACTTACTCCTTAAAATATGATTTTTCAAGACCCCCCCCTTTCACGTTCTTTTTCGTCATTGAGGTCAGAGGCGTCACTAGGGTTGGTGTCACCCGGGGCGGTAGCTCATGGTGTCACCCGGGGCGATAGCTCATGGTGTCACCCCTCATGATTTAACCCATAGAACTCCTTCAAGTTTTCCAGTGCCAAATAACGGGAATATACAGAATTTTACGGCCTGGTGTCACCCCCCTGATGATGTCACCCGGGGCGGCCCGTCCCCATCACACCCCCTTAGCGACGCCACTGATTGAAGTTAAAAGAAATGAAACAAAATAAGCTAAATCAAACCTTTAAACTGTACGTACCACCGTAGCAATATGTGCACGCCCCGGAGGTACATGGGGAAAGCTTGATGGATACAAATACATGCTTCGCTGCCTTACATTTTAGTCTACAATAATTGACTTCCCTCGCATCATGCGAGTCACATGCTAAGGCTGGTTCACACGTACACATTTTGATCAAAATTTCGTCTTGTCACAACTTTCAAAATCTTTTTTTTTTATTGTAACAGGATCTAAAAATAAATGATATGTTCACCGAATAAAATATTGCGTTACGCAAGTTTCCATAGTTTTCAATAAAACTTTGATCAGAATTTGTACGTGTGAACACACCATTAATCTTTTGTTGTTGTTGTTGGTTTTGATAATTCACAAGTCTAATCTTTGAGCCCAGCTGCAAAAGTAATGAAATAAAATTCATTAAAAACTATTTCAAAACTTTTGTAAAAATAGAAAATGCGGACATATTTACAGACATATTTTAATATATAAAATGATGACGGTGATGAAACAAACATCACTACATGTTACCATCCCATTCGCGATGATTCTTAGTGGAATTCAAGGTATACAGGCCTAATTCTTTTAATCGCCATGCTTTGCACAAAATTATCTATACATGCTAATTAAAGTCTAAGTCTAAGTTAAACAAACTTTTTAAAGACTTTAATAATCATACCCGCCATTCCCTTTTGATTTTTAACAAATTGAAAATAGTTGAAAATACGTTATAACTAGTAGTTAACAAATTATCATGTACTGCTAATAAGTAGAAGTAGTAATAGTAGTAGTAGTAGTAGCCTGTGGCGGGAGTGGTGACTGTGTGTGCTGTGTGTGAAAGGGAAGAGATGAGCTTTCCACATTTTTTAAGAGTAACACTTAAGGCAATTTGCCGAGCTTTTTTCTTGGAAGAACGTGAAGGGGATCTGGAAATTTTTTGTTCTGCTTCGGACAGCTCAAATTATCCTGGTATTCTAGCTACGTAACTGATGGCACTAATCATGACTAATGGTATATTATTTAACAATTTAAATTACCTCAAGAATTTGAAGGATTTTTTTTCTGTCTAGCTACAAATTAAATTGTATGTAATTAATTGATACATTAAAATATATATTTAAAAAAAAATTAAAAAATACTCAGATTGTGCGATTAAAAACAATAAATTAAACCAGTTTATTTATGGACAAATACAAAAGTAAACGTTTCTTCCAAGCCCAATGCCTACATACGTTAAAAAAAAAATTGTAAGTATGTAGACTTGATTAAATTAAACTTTAAATTACACATATATTAATTTTTTTATAATGTATAGCCTGATAGTATAGCATACCATTTAAAAAGTAATTAATTAAATATAAATAATAAATACCAGAAATGAAAAGAAAGATTAGTACTAGTACTAGTACTTTAAAAAAATACAGTACAGGAAAAGATAAAAGGGAAGAAGTAGAAGTATTAGTCTAGTATTGTTGATATTTATAATTATAAGTCTATAACTATAAGTAGGCCTATCAGTAATTATTAGTAATTCTTTCAATCTATTTAATTTTAGTAAGAATTTTTTTAAACCACACAATTCGTTTGTGTATCTTGATTGAAAACATTATCTCGGTCCCACTCTTTATGGCATACATTAAAGAAGCAAAATCTTTAAATAAATAAATAAATTTAAAAAAAAAGATTATGGCACACTGAAACCTTCGCTGCAATGGATTGAGTCCATGAAGAGTGAAGAGTGACTATAATTCACTATAACTATAAAAAATTATAATTATAATTACGCTCGGCTTCGGGGAAGATTTATGGGAGTTAATGGATTTGAATATTCAAACAGCGTTAAATTTAAATTTAGCTCTAGGTGGTGATTGGAGTTTAACGTCCACAACTATCGTTTATATTTAGCAATCATTTTTAAAAACATTTACTGCAATATTTATTATTTTTTAACATCAAAATAACTGTTTTTTTTAACGAAGTGATTATTCGGAGATTTTTACGAATAACGCTCCGCGTATTCGTAAAAATCTCCGTATAACGTCTGGCGTTATTCGGAGATTTTCCCATGATTCATAGCGTTTGACGTTACTTCTTGCCAGTTTGATATAAGAGTCTTAAATATTACAAATAGATGTGAGAATCTGTGGTCCAATGGTTAGTGCGTATCATATTGTTTTGGTTTTGACAGTGGTCCGAGGTTCGGGTTTCGATTACGACACTTTATTTATTTATTTATTTATTTTTAACTTTCCAATTTTATTTTCAATTACTTTCACGTTGGGTTTTTCTTTTATTTGTAATAGTAATATGCTAAAGTGGTTTTTGTTATGCACTTTAGAGTTGGGAACCCCGCGATTAAGCTTAGGCTTAGACTTGAACTAAGTGACTAAGATTAAGTACTAGTACTAGTACTAGTACTAGTACTAGGCCAGGCACTAGGACTACTACTACTAACTAGTGAACGAACTTTCCCCACTTGTGATTGTGATGATGAAGTATGAATCATGAAGATTGATTAAATTAATTTTAAAATCATTATTCTTGGAGTTTTAAAAAAAATAATAATACAGTTTTATAACTTATAAGCATTACTAACACTAACAGTAACAGTGGTCACTAACAATGACAATTCTGACAAGACAATGACAATGACTTCAATGAAACGGCTAACGGTAGCGGTAATGAAACTAAATTAATAATAAATAATAATACAATTTATAATTATAATATAAGCATTACTAACACTAACTAACACTAACAGTGGTCACTAACAATGACAATGACTTCTACTTCCAGCGGCTAACGGCAATGAAACTAAATTAATAATTTTAATATTAATTTATTCAATCTTTATAGTCGTCAATGTCAGTGAGCGTACTTCAACTTCAATTATCCATAGCCATTTAAATCTAGCAGGGGTGCCACAATTTTAACAAAAAATTATTATTTTTTAATACTAAGTCCCAAGTAGAAAATTATTGTCAACCAGTCGCACATACTCCAGTTCCACACAGTTGATAATAATATAATAATACAAATAGTATAATAGGCAGCGAGTTTCAAAATTATTCCAGTTACAACTGGTGGACTGGTGTTCAGATTATTTTTTTTTCTAAAACTAAAAGGCTAAAATCTCAAATGCAGTAATTATCAGTAAAATACCACTTAAAAGATGTATACACATACTATAACTATAATACACATCTAAATATATCAAAATTATCATTAATTGAGTAGTTATTATTGGCTATTGGGGCTAAACTAATGACAATGAAATCAATATTACTATTTTAACATTATTATAGTTACAATGTCAATTGCAAATCAATTAGTAGAGCTAACAAGACTAAGCATTATTTATTTGATTTTTTTTTTTTTTAAATCTATGACAGCTACAAATAATCNGTTTCCGGTCCGGTCGGTCTACCATAGACATGGTGTTCTCCATACGACAGCTCCAGGAAAAATGCAGAGAGCAGCAGATGCCACTATACATTGCATTTGTGGACCTTACAAAAGCCTTCGACTTAGTCAGTCGCAACGGGCTATTCCAAATACTGGCAAAAATTGGATGTCCCCCTCACCTACTTGCCATCATCAGACAGTTCCATGAAAATATGCTTGGCACAGTACAGTTCGATGGAGCTAAGTCAGAGGCCTTCCCTGTCAGCAGCGGAGTTAAACAAGGTTGTGTACTCGCACCAACACTCTTCGCAATATTCTTCTCTGTACTTCTTCGATACGCATTCAAGGATAGCAGTGAGGGAATCTGGTTACATACCAGAGCTGATGGAGGACTTTTCAACACTGCCCGCCTCCGAGCCAAGACCAAAACGACGGATGTCCTAATTCGAGAGCTACTATTTGCGGATGATGCGGCACTAACAGCACATACAGAATCTGGTTTGCAACAACTCGTGTCAAGCTTCTCCAATGCCTGCAAAGAATTTGGTCTGCAAATCAGCTTGAAAAAGACAAACATGGCCCAAGACACTCGACCTCCTCCTACCATAAATATCGATAATGAAAACTTGGAGGTTGTGGACAGCTTCACCTACTTGGGATCCAAGGTCTCCAATACACTGTCCATTGAAGAAGAAATAAACAGCAGAATTGGCAAGGCAGCCGCAACAATGGCTAAACTAAATAAGCGGGTCTGGCAAAACACCAAGCTAACGGAGAAAACCAAACTGTGCGTCTATCGAGCCTGTGTCATCAGTACACTACTATATGGGAGCGAGACATGGACCACTTATACATCACAAGAGCGTAAGCTTAACAGCTTCCATTTGAGATGCTTGCGCCACATCCTTGGTATTAAATGGCAAGAAAAAGTGCCTAATAGTGAGGTACTAACGCGTGCCAATACCCAAAGCATGTTCTCAATTCTTAGTGAAAGACGCCTGAGGTGGCTAGGACATGTCAAAAGAATGAGCCCCGGCCGCATCCCGAAGGATCTCCTATATGGTGAACTTGCTTCAGGAAAGAGGAAAACAGGTCGCCCACGCTTGCGATTTAAAGATGTCTGTCAAAGGGACATGAAAGCAGCCAAAATACATACAAGTGACTGGGAGTGTAAGGCAGAAGACCGATCTACGTGGCGCACAGTTGTCAAAGAGGGCGTCATAGTAGCTGAGGAGCGAAGAATGGAGGAGGCTGCAGACAGAAGAGCTAGGAGAAAGGCCAAAACATTTGGAAGCACAGAACTCGTGTGTAAAAACTGTGGCAAAGACTGTCACTCAAGGATAGGACTGCACAGTCACTCGAGGAAATGCAACCCAACCCAACGGTGATGCACCATCGTCTCGCGAGACGGAAGGATGCCGGATTATTCGGAGATTTCTCCGTATAACGCCGGGCGTTATTCGTAAAAATCTCCGAATAACGCCTCCCTTTTTTTAAACACCATTGCATAATATGGGGAATAACGGGGAAGGTTTGGACTAAATCTTGGGAATTATGAAAAACTATGAATGGCTGCAAAGTATAGGAAGCGAGACTTAACCAAGCAACCCCAACGTTTACATTAGGTACCGTATAATAAGTAAAAGAATTAACCTCTATATTATATATCAACTGTAATATGGGAGACCTACATTATTACATTAAAAAATCAATTAGGGATCTAACACTGATAAGACTCATTAAATTTAATTTTGACTGAAGTTTAAGATTATTCTAAAATTTTAAAAATTTTAACTCTGATTACTGTACTGATTTCACTGAACTGAACTGTACTCTGAACTGAACTACACTGAGTAACACTGTGCCACTGTGCTCACAGACTCACTGTAATGTACACTGTTCTCTACTGTGTAAGTGAAAGTGTAACAAGTATTATCAAGTGTATGGCGGCATGAGTACTAACTAGTAACTAGTACTAGTATAATAATAATACTAGTAGTACTGGACTAGTACTAGTAGGAGTCAGGAGTCTTTCTGACAGTGTAATGTGTAATGGTAATTACCTTTACGCCTTTACAGTTACAGAGCATGTGTCATGTGTTCAGATTCAGTGACTCTAACTGAACTAACTCTAAGATTAGTGATTAGTAAATTACTGTGACTCGTGACTCCCATTTCAGTTGAAAGTATCACTATGTGACTATGTCAAATCAACTATCAGTATCAGTCCAGTCACTATCATTTATGATTCAGTAGTAAAAACCAAGGCAAGGCCAAGCTAAATATTTTATTATAATGTCAATATCTAAATCTAATTATTTGAAATAATTTATATGTATACAAAAATAAATACATGACATATATTAATTAATGATAATGTGTATGTATATATTTATATAATAATATAATAAATGTTTTTAAAATAGAGACTATTATAGACACTTATCACCTAAAATCTTGGGTGGAATTAAAATTGACAGTTAGTGTTAGGGAATACCATGGACCATGTTTAATTTTCTATTTTATTACTATTATAATAGCCTATACTACACTAAAGTTAAAGTTTACAATTATACATTACTAACTATCATTTATTATTAGAATTGACTATAGCTCCCCCTCTTTGATTATAAATTATATCATTTCATAGTCATAGGCCTAATAATAATAAAAATACACTAACTTTAACTATATAACATATAGTACCACCCATTTTATTGAACATAGTTAATAGGCTTTATTAGATCTTGTGATATTCACTAATATTCAATGTAGTTGTAGTCATTTTTATTCTCCTTGAAACTTTCATTTTCAATGGATTCGAGGTAGTTAATTTCCGGCAACACCAAAGGGATTAATTCTTTATAAAATTAATTACGTAAAATATTACCTTTTTAAAACTTCAAATTATAATGAATTCATATGAAATTTCATAATTATTCTGTAATTGTGAGTAAACTTTGTGTTTTTTCTCTCCAGATAAAATCCTTGAAGAACATTTAATTACCAAGCTGACTTTGTTTTAGTGCTTTGACATGACTTCTACAAAAGTTAAACCTTCCAAACCGAGAGAAGATAATGTAAATCCACCACACAAGCAGACAGTGCCGTGTATGGATACCTTTTTTATAAAGTTGCCATTTGCTTTTCCTGTGTCTGAGAATAATGGCCGGAAGATAAACGATATTCTTGGTTTTAGCTTGCGCCAACAAAAAGATGATAAAATTTCAGATAATGCTGAATTTATTGTGCTTGTTATCCAACAGTGCATGGAAGCAATTGGCGTTGAAGCCAGGATAATATTCGGTGAGCGAACAATCCATCCACAGACAACATATAGGCCTCATGTATGGCTAAAAATACAGGAACATATTGTGGATAACACATATGTAAAAGAATTACAGACTCAGAGCATCACATACATTGAGGATAATCTTCAGCAATGTTACAGGGAATGTGAATATGATATAAAACTGCTTAAACAGAGACCATCCGTAGAATCTTTAGATACGGAGCAGTTTAGTTTAAAAAAGCGCTTGAATTTTTTCATACACCAACCCAACAAAGGACTTGCATTAGGTCTCAACCGTGAACAGTCTTATAATTATTACTTCGCTATGATCAGACACATGTATGACGAATACAGGGTGTCTATCAAGGGCATAGACCCAAGGGTTCGATACATGTGCTGGCACTGTGAGCGCTATCCAAAGAATGGAATCAATTTTATAACAGATATCTTAAGAGACGAAACAAAAGATGATCAACTCAAAGAGGCTGAGAATGCTGCAAGTTGGCAGTTTCAAAATTGCAGCCATTGTGTGGTTGCCAGTTATTGTGACCGTACATGTCAGATGAATGACTGGGCTGAAAGTCATCAAATAACTTGTATATCACGTGGATCTATGAATCTATCTCCCCTGCCAGATTTACCCCCTTATTCATCAGAGACCAAAAAAAATATTTTGTCTTCAGTGTCACATTTTTAATGGAAATTGATTAGAAATCATTTTCTGAACAGTAACAACCTGTCAAAAAAGAATCAATCTTTATAAGTATTATAAATTATAAGGTGTATTAAAAAAAAACAAACAAACAACAAACCATTTAATAATTTATTTATTATAAAACATATTAAAACAAGTATGGTAACATTTGTCTTGTTGACTTAAAAAGTTAATGTCAGTTGTCAAAGTCAGGTCACATTATTTTTTAAATTTTTAGCAAGTCTATTGTTTTGAACTAACAATGCATACTAATTATCTAGATAACATAGTTAAACAGAGTACTCCTAAAGCAGTTTAGAATTTAAAATGTCATTGAACATTGAAATGAAATAGTTAAAACTCGTCACCTGACAGTATTGGATTAATTAGATTTTACTTATTATATAGTCCTAGTAACATGAATAAATCTCAAGAAGTTGAACTCTACTTTTAAATCAACAGTAAAATAGCCATAATTGATGCAAACCTTAATCAAGAGCACAGACTATTCTGAACTATTCAGATAAGTAAATGACTCCCAATCCTAAGTTGATAAAAAATATGTTTCTACACAATAGTTTTATTGATTTAGTTTTGTTGGCCACATTTATGCATCAGTCTCACCTTTTGGAAGTAATTTAAAACAAGTTTAATAACTGATCTACTTGCCTAATGAAAGAAGATTAAAAACTAAATTTTTGAATTATAAATTATCTTGGAGTGCAAAGTAAAATGTTCAATATTGTTAAATAGTTTTACCAACTAAAGTAAGAAGTAGTGTATGAGGAGTTTAACATCTTATAGACTTATTTTCTCAAAGAACCGATAATGCCTGGAATTCTAAAATCAAGATACTGAATGCCTCTCCTTCATCTGTCTTAAGGCTTGTAAAAATACTTGTTTAGTTTCCTCAAGTGTGGAACTGTATACTTTGAGATCTTCCTCTTTGGCCTTTAGTGTCCGCTTCAACGCTGCTTTCAGAGTATCATTTTCATCTTTCTGAATCTCCAGCCTGGCAGTTGAAAAAGAATAGTTTTACTTATTATTAGGGCTGTTATCGATTAATTTAAAATTAATAGTTAACTTTTGAAAAATTACCGAATAATTAATCTATAATTTTGATTAAAGCTAAAAATAAGATGTATGATGTAATTAAACTGAAAATTTCAAGGGAAGTTACAAAAACGGGCAATTCACATTTTTTTATATAGATATAAGTAGTTCAATATAATGTCAATGAAATTGAGTTTTCTTATAGTTAATTAAGTAAAAACAATGTTTAATTGTTGATATCATTTTCCTTATAAAACACCTTATTTTAAAGTATACACTTTGAAAATCTTTTTTTTTCTAATGGAGAAGTATGTACATAAAAAAGCAACTATTTTTTATTAAAAATAATTGATTATATAATGATAAATCGATAATATCATTAAATAGATTTTCCATAATTTTAATAGCTATTTTATCGATTTAAATAATTTTAATAGATAATTTTTTAAACCGATTAATCAAGAAATTAGTAGATAATTTCCGCAGCCCTACTTATTAATATTATTATAAAACCAGGACTTCAAATAAATGCACTAATAGCAACTTTAAAACAAAAGGATAATACTGTCTATGTACCCTTTGACCAAAAACATATTTTGATTAGGGATAGCCAGCCAAGTTCGCGTGGAATAAATTATTTGGAATTAAATGTTGGGGAAAATTTTACATTTCCACTCCACTATAAGATATTAAAGCTTATACTAATACTAATAATGTTTTTTTCCAACCTTGTCTGCAGCTCATCGCTATCTACTCTGGAATCATCCTCTTCTCTACTCTCTTCACCATTATTTAAGTCTCTGGCAGAGTTGCCACCCTTGGAGGGCCCTCTCTTTTTAGTAACTGAGCAAAGCAAAACACAATTTATTGTATTTTTCATCAGCAGGTCAATAGAGGATTTATACATAATAAAACTTAACATTAAGACATTAGTGTTCCTTAACAATAGATTTTGCCTGTTTTTATTGCATCATGGAACATATTTTTGATAATATGTAGTGTTACATAAACAGTTAATTGCTTTGAATTGTGATAGAGAAACAAATGGACTTCAAGATTGCTTGACTGACACTACATTTATGTCCTTAAATATTAGATTTGTTTCTGTCTAAGAGTATGTATCAAGCAAATTCTATAAATATATTCAGTTTTACTTTTCTTCCCTAGTCTTTTTTTAAAAACATTGAACATTTTCATTTATGACTTTTTATGAAAAGAGAAATGTGCTACATTTTAAAAAACTTCCCCAAAAAAACAACAACAAATCTTATATTTAATTATAAAATCGTTCTAAGTTCTAGTTATTCTACACAAACCAGTGCTCCTTAGGTAAGAAAGACCAAGTATATGATTTTCAAAGAAATCTCCATCAGTTTCTTGGAATTTTGATAAAATTTATAATAGTGAAAGTGAAATTGCTCACTTGATTAAGGTTCTTGCAGTTTAAGTGTTAGCAATACAGTTTTTTGACAGACTTTTATATTTATCGCAAAGTTAAATCAGTGAACATTTTATATCATGATTTTTAAAAGACTAAAACTTAAATTATCATGAAGTTAAAGAAAGTGGCTTTTGATACTCTCAAAATAATTGAGATTCATAATTTCAGGCAGGTTCTCATCAATTCATCATGATACCTCACTGATTTGCAATATGCAGTTCTGATGGCTGTGGTTCTGTACTGCTTCTCTGAAGTAGTTTGTGATGGTTACACCTAGTCATTATATGATATCTAGATTATCTGAGCTCACCTTCCAACTTAAACCTGCCCAGCCTTTTTTCTAATTCCACACACAACCTTTTTTGAGCTTGCAGCTCAGACTGTGTCTCACTCAGTTTCTGGGTTTCTTCAGACAATCTGAATGCAATAGAAAATAGCACACATTTAGATCTGAATTTAGACTTATGAAAATGAATTAAGAATAATTATGAAGCATGTCTTAATTAAAATAGGGAGAAAATTGAAGCTAAAGGTATGTACAGATAAAATTTCAAAAATCACAAATAAAAACTTATTAATTTTTTCTTTAATCAATTATGACCTCTTAGAAACTAAAATAGATTTTAAGAAAAATTGTTTTAGTGAATCAACAGCTATTAGCTAAATAAAATAATGATGCCAAAAATTAAAATATTCAGTGCTCTATAATAAAAGCTTTGTCATATGGAGTACCACATCTGAGTATGTTTAAAATCACCTGTCTTGAAGAACTTTAACAAGTTCTGTCATTTTATCCTTTTCCACCTTCAGAGCACGACTCATGATCTCAAGCTCTTGGCACTGATAATGTAAGTTAGACAACTCTTCTTGATTATTTTGTAAATTCATTTGCCCTCTGAAAATTTATGGAGCAAAATTAAAAAAACAATAAAAAATAAAATACACTAAAATTCTGTCATCTGCTAGATAAAATATTAAGACTAGAGCTATGGAAATGAAAGATTAATTTCTTGATTAATAGTTCAAATTTTTTAACGATTGAATTAAAAAAAAAAGATTAATTGACCCACCACTTATAAATGAACTGGGATTCAATAAGTAAAATATTTCGGCCGATAAATATAAACTGATTTCCGGACGATTACACGAACATTTTAGTTTTAAACTCTTGACTAACATGACTGTTCAAAATGTTGATGAAGGTTATGTGTCCATTGAGAGAAATCATTTGCCTACCATGCAATGTTTCTTCTAAATCTAAGCTTTGTTGGTCCATATGTCAAGTTTAAAAAATAAAACAACTCGTGTGAAAAGTTGCACAACGTCCATTTTTTGTGCAATATTTTACAAAATTTGCTGCGCAGTGATTCTAAACTTCTGCGTGGTGTCTGGCAAATATCTGCGCTGCTTAAAGAGAAAATTGCTACCATGGTTCTAACACTTTGCTTCCATATAACCTGCAAACCAAATATCAACTACATTATCAGAAACTTCAGCTGAGGCAATGGAAAGCTATGTGAACAATTGTTCAGCTTGGCTGGTTATATTGTCAATAAGACCGCTCACCACTTCAATCAAATATTAACAAATATCTGTTTGCATAGTTGGTTAAAAGATGTCATATAAAGAAGACATTCTAGCGTTATTTTGATTTTTGACAAGTACGTTTAATAAATGTTACTTATGACACCATAAATTTCAATTTTTGGCTTTAATTGAAATTAACTATTAAATTATTGTTCATTTTTCAAAAGTTAACAATTAAATTTAAATTAATCGTTAACAGCCCTAATTAAGACATTTGAGATAAAAATTGATTTTAGTTATGACCTACCTTTTCCTATTTACAATAATTTAATTAAAAGTACTATTTTTTCAAGTTATGACTAAATCATTAAACAAAGGTTTATTTGAACTTTTTTATTTTCATTGATAAAGTTAAAGCTTGCAAATTAAAAAATATACACTAATATTAGCTATCAATGTATTTTAAAAAATGACTTCCTTGCCTTTGCTCACTTCTCTACTCTATTTTAGCTTCATAATTAAACACAGCTCCTTTACAACATTACTGCTCAATAATTTGTTTAAATTTTACTTTCATTAAAGGATTACTTAATTTTTAAAAAAAATTGTTAAATTTTGGTTTAGAAAGACCTATAGAGATTTAAAAAAAACAACAAAAAAACTTAAGCAAGTTTAATTATAATTAATTTACAATTTAAAAAATTAATAAATTCAAACCCAAGAACTGAGATTGGTCTGCTTGATGCCCTTGATATTGTCTTAGCACTTGAAAGGGCTGAGTGGGTAAGGTCCCTTGATCTGATGGAAAAACAAATCCTTCAAAAGTACAACTAACACAAGGACACATTTTCAAAATATCTGTGCCTGTGGCCAATACTGAGATAAACAGACTTGTTGAATTGGTTACATTTACAGATGAGGTAAATCTGCATCTGGTACAACTAATCTATTGAAGCTTTTAAAAATAAACTTTTCTTCTGGTAAGTGTTATTTAGCCTTTTAAAAAATGGTTGATGATGAGGCAGGGAAATCATAAAAGCTTTGTGAAAATGTTTCATTTATAGTTAAGGCAGTTAAGCACAACATTTCTAAAATTTAAAAATGCAACTATATAAGTGATAATTGTGTTTAATAAATTTAAGTTAATTACCCAAATTTTTATAAATTACATTTATCAGTAAACTAATTTCTTTAATAGAGTTTACTTCTAACATGATCACTATCCGCTAATCAGTTTAAAACTGAAAAACATCACATATAATTTTGTAATGTTTCTTTTTATTTTTAAGATATATTTTTTGTAAAACATTGTTTTCAGTTTGAGTATAAAAATAACAATTTAAAAAAATTGTTTTTAGTCACATAACCTCTTTTCATCGAGGTCGTAGAGGATTCTAATGTTTCCATTAGAATATTCTCGGGCTTAATAGACACTGGCGGCGCCCATCCCTCTCCAGGTCAGCGGATGACTTTCTAAGCGTTAGTCATTGCACAAAAATTTTTATAGTGGCTTTCCGTGGGCTTGAACCCACGCCCCTCAGCTTGTGAGGCGAGCGCACTATTGACTTCGCTACCCAGCCGCCAAAAATAACAATAGGTTTTCAAAATTGTTTTTGTAAGTGGTGAATAAGTTTTTGTCTTGGTCAAGCCCACTGATCCAACTCAAATGTACCAAGCATTACCAGAGATCTGCAGAGAGTGGGCCAAACAACATACCTTGATATGATACTAATACTATACTTATATTAAAATGGAGAAAATGAAGACCGGAATGTTCCATTGATATAATTCAGCTATTTAATGGCAAAACCTTCAAGTATAAGAGTAGACAGAATCAAGGGGGAATAACCTTTGTAATTATATTTTCTGTTAAATTTGGGTTATAATACTTATAAATTATGGTTCTTGAAAAATTCATTGAGAGATCAATTCCTATTTAAGTATACATTTCTCTTTGATGATCTAGAATTTTAATTTTTATACTGTGATCATTTATCAACCCAGGGATGGGAAAGTCTTGCAGGTAGCATTAAACTTTTCCCAAAACAGTTTTTTTAATTTACCTCATTGCAGCATTTCCAACATCTGAGGCAGTAGTTGGTCTATTATCTGTGACTGAATTCAGGGAAACATTTCCTGTGACCTGCTGGTTACTTTGGATGTAGGAACTGTTACTTGCATTTGGATAGTGGCTCTGGGCATGCTTAAGAATAAATTAAGAAGTGTATTTAACACATGAAGAGCTCAAGGGAAGACACTCGCCTATGTCACATTTATGTACTTTTGAGATATTCAATTTTAAAAGTTCAAAATTACTCAGATTTCTTATAAATTAACTAAATAGATTTTAGTTTTTAATTTGGTCATATACATAATATTTTCATAAAACCTCATTCAGAACATTCTATTATTGACCATCTATCAGATACAGGGGATAACTATAAAAAAATGTCACTAAGCCGTTTCTTCACTTATGGACTTCACTTGAGAAAATTTACAAACTATACGAAGAAAGATAAAAAGGCAACTTGAAATTAATTGTTGCAGGAAGTTCAAGAATTTTTTTTAACAACATAAAGAAGTTAATATATGAGTTTTTACTGCTCTGCATAACTTACAACCATCCTCATATGTTGAAGTTCCATCTCCAGCATTTTAACTTGAGCCTCTTTCTGAGTGGCGATGGCCTTCAGCTGTTCAACAATGTTGTTGTCTTGTTGACTTTTCATCGACATGTGCTGTAGTTGTTGTTGTTGGTGCAGCTGTTGCTCTGATTGTTTCTTGTTGTGATCATCTAAAAGCTGTTTTAACTGACCTTGTTGTTTCTGATGAGTCAATGAATATAAAAATTATAAATACTTATCGACGTGGTGGTCGAGAGGTAGCGCTCTCGACTGTCACACTGATGGTCACGAGTTCGAATCCACACGAAAGTGAGGATTTGTTCTCGGGGCCTGAGGAGTCCCCGAGTCACCCAGCTCCGAATGGGTACCTAACTAGACAATAGTTAGGCGGCTGGGGTAATGCGTGGAACCCCTATAGCCGTGGCCTGTGACCGCTGCATCACTTGCCAACAGATCATCTCTCATGGTCTGTGGACGCAATTATCTTCTGCATAGAAGGAGCGTCTGTATATCTAAGATAAATATCATCCACTGAAAGAGATGTTTTAAAACCTTTCTTTTTGCAAGTGTTAATTTAATTTCTGAATACGTATGTCCTGTCTTCACATACTTTCTATTTCTAATAATATATTTTTTTTCTAAATCTAATTAAAAATTTGGACAATTAAATATATACAAATATTTTGAACAAATTATTTAATTAAAAAAAAAAAAATAAAATAAATAAATATATATATAATTTAACACCAACACAATATTTGATTAAAGTTCAACTTAACATCTAAACTTTGAATTAATGCCTCAACTATGTATAATCAACTAAGAAACTATCAACTAAATTTACCATCAGGGCATCAATAAATTCATCATCATTTCTACTTTTCTTCAGCAGTGTTTGAACTTGAGGTTTTAAAGTCTTGTTTTCATTGGCCAGCACCTTATTTCTAAACAGAAAGCAGATATTTTTAAAAAAATTCAATTACTTGACAATTACTAATTTCAATGAATAAATTGCAATTAGAAATGAATAAAAATATTCGATTCAGACAGAATAAACATAAGAACTAAATAAATACAAGTTTGAATAAAACTATTTATAGATGAAAACCAAGAATCATTTTTATGTGCTGTTAAAAATTTTTTTTTATGATATCAAAGGTCTTTTAAAGATTTTATACCGAGCTTTAGCAGCATCTAGTTTTTCTCTCAGACTCTCATTTTCTGCTTCAATAACTTTCAGCTTCTGTGCTGTAGTCTGAAATATACAGTAATTTTATTTTTCAAAGGTAATCAGTTATTTTTATATTCTTGACAGGAAATTTTGTCTGGTAATTTTTTATTGGTTTGAAATTTGTGTTAGCATAATATGGAGAGATTCAAAGCAGTAGAGAATGCTATAAAAATACAATCTAATAACATTATACAAATTGATAAAATGCACTTAGTCAAACAAGGACTAAACCTGATTATAAAGATTTAAAAATTAAAATTAGCTTCATAAATTTAATTAAAAAATTTGTCTCTATAAACTGTTGCTCATACATAAATCTGATTTATTTTATTCTTGAGTTTGGAAGGTTGTTAACAATGCAATTTTTGAGCAATACATAGGAGTTCTAAAAAAATGATGTTTTAAATCAAGAATGGGGAAGTGTAATAAATTATTATAATTTGTGGCATCACTGCTCACTCTTGGTGAAAGACATCTTTTTTGTTTTTGGTAACAAATAGTAATGGACAGAGTGAGGAGATTTAAAATAATGTGACATCATTTATTAATGGCCCTCTTGCTCAAAGAAAGTGAATATTCGCTATACATGTCGCTTTTGTAAAGTTAGACAATTCTAATAAAAATTTAAGTGAAATAGAAAAAAAAATTAAAACCAAATATAATTTTTGTCTATTTTTTAAAAAAGAAACTTTTTTGGCATTTTAATATTTAAAAAAAAATTACAAAATACCTCCTGTGCCTCTTTTCTTTCTCGCTCAACTCTTTTTAACTCTTCTCTATACTTTTCCTCTCTCTTTCTTGCTGACATCTTTTCATTGTTGGGACTAGCTAAATCACTTGTGGGACCTTCCAATTGGGCTTTTAGCTCGTCAACCTAGCATTGAAATATAAATATGCTGTAAGTCTTGAATGATATCCTGTGATGATTTCCTCAAATGAAAGATCTAAAATTAATACTTTAAGACTTGTGACATTTATTAAGGCTTAATTAATTTTAAAACACTTTTTAGAATGAAAGATCAAGCCTAAACTGGCGAACCCATGTTATTTTCTTGTAAAAGGTAAATCCAGTTAGATTCAGTTTTTTCATTTTTATCCAAAATACAATAGCGAATGTTTTCAAGTTCAAGTAAAAATAATAATTCAAATTTAACTGACATGGGTCAATTGCTGATATCTTATGATCAGAGTTACTTACTTTTTGCTGTAATGTAATTATTTGTTGAGCTCTTCCCCTCCAGTTACTTGTTTCATTCAGAAGTGATTGGATATTAACATTCTCCCCAAGCTCTTGACTCATTACCTTGAAAAACATGATACATGTCAATGTGCTTGTGTTGGTTATTACTTAATTAATTAGTTTCAATAAATAGTTCAATTCAAGGCCTGATATCTTAAGTTTTAAAAAAAGTTAGCTTCCCGAATTCTAACAAAATATTCTAGATTCCTTTTGAAATAAAATAACAGTACTACTCTTGATATCTTAAGAATAACAACAAATAAAATCTATTAATAGACAATAAAGTCATATTTTCCTCTATAAATTTCTTGGGATAATTAAAATCAAGTAAATTTTACTAGCGTGATAAACTTTTATTGAATAAGTGATTTTCCTAGCAAAAATTATTGTCTACCTGGTATGCATTTTACTAGTAAAACTACTAAGCTAAAATTTATTTTAAAAAAAATATTAATATCCTATAATTTTCACTAAAGTGTAAACAATGGATTCATCTGTCACCTAAATTTTATATTTATTCTGATTATTTTTAGGAACAATATTTTTTAAAGAGCAAATCATACATCATTTCATAAAGAAGTTTTCAAGGTGGTAAATCTTAAAAAATTGACATCCTGAGAAAGTATTGCTGGTACAAACTAAAACAAACCTTGTGAGCAATTTTCAACTCCTGCCGTAATGACTGACATTGATTTCTAAAATCTGTCAGCCTGGCTTCTGACTGTTTCAACCTCTCTTGCAGAGCTTTAACATCCACACCGTCATCTTCTTTATTGTCTGACTGAGCTATTGATGCTGCCACTGATTGTGTTTCTGACAGAGCAGGGACACTGTGAAGCTGAAATAATTTACCATACCTGTTGAGCTAAAATCTAAAATTAGTCTTCATTTACAATTTCTTTCTTTCTTTGCTTTTTTTTTTTTTAAACGATCTGCATGTTTTTAGCAGAGTCATTGACCTTTAAGACTCAAAACATATTAATTCCTGGCACTATAAAGCATGCAATTAAGTGAAAAAACAAACTTTAAGCAGATTCAGTTTCATTAATAAATATCTAAGAATTAGGTGAGAAGAAATAAAACCTGAAGTAGATACTAATTCAGCATTTTATAAAGTCTCATGAATATACAGCATAACCTGGTTATGACCTAGGTAGAGTTGCTGGCCTAAAGTGTTGTTATAACGCATTGAGATTTTTTTTGGCAAAATGATATAAAGCTTTCTTACACTTTTTACACAAAAAATAGATTTGTATTTCAAAGAGACAAAAAATAAAAACATATTTTTTCAAATAAATAAAATGTAAATAGTTAATAATTTAATTCCAAATAGGATCATAATAATTCATTAATTTTATCTAAATACTGTTGTGAAAGCTCAGTTGAAAAAAAATTATTTTTTAAAATCAGAAGTAAACTTAAGTATTATTTATTTCTTCAGTCTTACCATTGAGATCAAGAGGATAAAAGCGAACAGTTAAAAATCAAGTGCATGTTATTAATAATGAAAATTTAATGACTTATATAATTTTTTTTTACAAATTGATGAATAAAATTATTACTTGTAGCTGAAGTTCATGACACTTCTTCTGTAACTGTTTGCACTTTGTTTTTTCTGATTCTTTCTCTGAAGTTAGCTCCCTAATTTTCTTACTGAGTTCAATTATCTTAGTGGCAGCAGTCTCATTTGTTATCGGACCATCTGGAGTTTAACAAAAAATATATAACCATCAATATTTAAATAGAACAGACTTCAATACCTGGCAGGGATTTCGATGTATGTATTTTTTTTAATTTCTCAAAGTAAACATCTCAATCAATTCATGTTTATTTAGAAAAGTAATGAATATTTTCTTAAAATGAAAAAAGCTACTCCTGTCCACATTCTCAATAATTTGTGTATTATTGTTCAAATCCACTGGTATTTTAATGTTTGAAAATAACCATAGCTGGCATTTTATGAAACTTTGTTGACATAAAAACTTAACATTTATGGCATGCACATGCTATGTCAAATTCAAACACAGTTTTATTGTAACTTTTCGACAAGCTAAAATTGATTCTTTCAAAGCATCTCACATAACTCTTTACAAGATAGTTTGAAATGTCACAATTTTTAAACATCTCCCAAGAAAGCCAAATAAATATTTTCTTTGACTTGAAATGTTTTTAACCTCAAGAAATTTAAAAAAAAAATACTTACCCACAAAATTATTTTTTAATTCATCAGCTTTCTTTTTGATTTGACGAATTTCAAAGTCTTTTTCATTTAAAAGTTTGTGTAGCCTTCCATTCTCATCTTTTATTTGCTGAAAAAAAAAATGATTATCAACCTTTAACATTGGCAATTCCATAAGTTTTTAATAAATTAAATATATCTCTTAACATTTGTATATATAAATTAAAATTTGCTGTGTTTAAAAGAATGTAATTTAAAATGTAGCTCAGGATATTCTTCCAAAAAATGTAAATAAAAAAAAAAAAATAATGCAATGTTAAAGTTAAAAAAAACTTCATTTAAATTTCAAAAATGAAAATAATTTTCTCAAAAATTTTCAACTAGACCAAGATTTTTATTTTTTATTTAGCAGGTGTTTTTTCTCATCAAAACTTGCCAGGGTACTTTATCTCTGCACTTTGTGACCCTCATTCTATTTACTTACTCTAATTTGATCATTCAGGTGGTCAACAAGTTCCTCTGATATGTAGCCATTGCTAAGGTTTTTATCTTTGTGATCTGACAGCTTTTAAATAGATGCATAAATTTGCAATTAAAATGGAAAATTTACATAGAATAAATAAACTTGGAATTTTACACACAAATATTCTATTTGTAAAATTTTATATTTTTAATGCACAAATGAGTTTACAAGATTATTCTTAAGCCAATGAATTGCATGATACTATAAGCCTTAGGTATAGATAACAATGTTCTTCAATATCATTTTGGCAAATTTAAATTTTAAATTAGTGTCTTGACATAGTTATATCTTATGCACAATTTCGAACACATCTCAAGTGTTGCAGGGAATAATTTATAGAGGATCTTTGTTATCTATACAAAATATTGCCCGGGTAAGGGGCTGACCTTTACGTGGTCCCCGGGATAAGTAGGATACGTGAAATCCAAAACAGCCCTGACCAGGAAGGTCAAAGTCTGGTTAGGGCTAGGAGTTAGACAAATGATTACAGTGGCTGCACAGAATTCAGATGGGGACAACCATAGTGGAGTTTGCCCCTGTCGATGATGAAAACCATTGTACCCGTTGAGGGTCGGGTCATCCGAAGCGACAGTTTTGTCCCCCTTTCTAGTTAGATCAGTGAACGGCACTGCTTAGGGCCAGTAAAATACTAAAAGACGTACCGTGAAGAACATTTGGTCAGACGTCAGCTCTTTGGAAACCTTTCCATTAGGGATGCCCTTACCCCACACTATGTGGTTGGTTACTGCGATTCCCCACACCCTCTGGGAGGGCTAAAGTGATGTTTCCCCCTATCCTGCAACAGTCCCAGGTGATTAGACCCGTAATCTGTGCCGTGGTGGCACCGCCGCAATGGCGGGTCAAAGTAGGTCAAATCCACATCCTCCGTCGAGAGGTAACCCCTTGAGAGGCAGGACGGTGAGTTTTCGCGTGAACTTAACCCTGCCCAGACAGCCCCCTTTGAGAGAGGACCGGGTCGGGGATGACCCATCAGTTATGCCCCTTAGTGGAGAGATAAGAGTTGGTGGGAGATTCCCAGAAAGGACTTATAACAGTTTTTGTAATTCAGGGCCATTGGTGCCACTAAAATGTCAAATACAAAATATTGGGGGAAACAGCATGTTTGATTAACTATAAAGGTTTTTTTTATTAGAAAGAGGTAGAGAAGCTCCAGGTGCCACTAATCCAAACTGTGCCACTGCTCCCTCCTCACAAAAAGATATTTAACACCCTGAACATAAATATATAACGACTAATGATAAAACCATTTGGTCATGGCATGTTCATTGTTTTGCTCAAAGAGTCAAATATTTTTTCCCCTTAAAAGTTTTAAAGTTAGTCTTTTTCCCACAAATTTTACATACTTTCAGACCAAGGTCATCATTTACTCCTAATTTCTGTGAAATGTTTTCTTTTGACTCTGATTTAATATTTTTATTAGCCTCTTCCTTTCTTTTCCTTCTTTCCAAAAGTTTTTGCTGTTGTTGATCTTGCAAGAGCTGAAACTGTACTTTAAGATCTGCATTTTCCATTCAAGCAAGCTGTTTCATGAAAAAATGGAAGTAAAACAAGTTAAACAAGTCATTGATAAGCCTGTCAATGTCAATAGAAAAGTTTCTATGTGTTAGAAATCAACATTCTTTAAAAACATTGAGTAATTAAGTGCGCTAAACTAAACAACTTACACTAAATATTGATTATTTATTGACAAGTATAAAAATAAAACAAAATGACATGGATTTTTAAAATTTATTTTCTGATTGTTGAAATTGTGAATAGTTAAGAGAAAAAAAGCATATGATAAGTTATATCATGTATAATAATTTATAATATAATACTAATACTAATTATAAATTATGGATAGTAAATAAAATTAAGTAAAGAGAATGGTGCACTCAACTATTTACAATTTACATTGTTGTTATGGCAGAGCGAGGCATACTGAAATGTTGTATTTTTACACTTGAAAAGGGAATAAGTGATAATAAGACATAAGAATAAGAGCAATTATCTTTATCCATTAAGACCATTAATAACTACTACCTAAAGTAATAAATTAAATTAAGGTTGTAGTTGTAGTTATAGTTTTAGGGTTAGATTTAGTTGTCTATTTTTAAAATTAAAATAGAGTAAAACAAATATTGTATATAGAAGTAGAAGCCAAATATACCATATTGACAATATTGTCCATATTATATTTATATTTATAGGCCTACCGTGCCGTTATCTTTGCTTTTACCACAATTAATAAAATTAATTTTGAGATTGGAATAAGTAAGGGAATATCATTTATTCATTGAATATGATAAGATTCGAGTGATGACTGCTGAGTTTGGCATACTCATACTATTCTGATCTGACTATGATGACTATACTACACACTATGACTATATTATACTATTATACTATACTGAATACTGACGCAGATGCTGACACTGAATTCACTGATCTGAATTCTGATACTTGCTGGACTGCTGTAACAAATGATTTTTAATAAACAAATATAATGAGGTCTTATAATAATAATAATCAATAACCAAAATAAATAGAAATTTAACCGTTGTTAATCCTTAGTATTCCTTGGTGTTGGAATATTTAAAATTAACAGGTTTTATAATATAATATATTATTATATTGTTTACATCAATCTCAAAGCTTCAATAGCAACGCTGATTCGGGACACAAAAAATGTCAGCCCCGGGCTAAATAATTTCTAATTTTTTCTATGGTTTCAAATAATTTGGAGTTCTCCAATTACCGCCAGTTTTAGTACGATTTTTAAAAAAATGTTTTACATTTATTTACAAATATGCACTTTTAAGATTAATATAGAATTTTAAAAAATGATATTTATTTACAAGGCAACAAAACTATAATTATATTTTCATCTGCCCAATTTACTGGAAAGACACAAAGAATCGATAAATCTTGATTTTGGGCAAAATTATTATTAACACCCTTAATAGTTGATTATGATTTTTAAAGACTTGAACATCAGAAATTCAAAATAAAAATTATCGTCAAACCATTTCGTTTTATCTTTTAAATGGATGTTACGAAATGATATGCAAATATCCATACACTTATATTTAATGTGACTATTACTGTCAGTGCAGCATACTGTGAGAAGTCTTAATTTAAAACGAAATGACCCCTTCCCTAAGCCTAAACTTCCCTTTTAAAAATATCTGTGACCACTAAAGGCGGGGTCGGTGGAGAAAGCGAATTTTACATACTTTTAAAAAAGTAGTTTTTATTCTTTCAGCCCAGAGAAGTAAATTATGGAGTTTGATTTCTAAGGATTTAAGATGCCCGGTAATTTCCCAGCAATATTCACGTATTTCAACTTCAGATTCATCTACTACACTGAAGAGTTTCTCAAACATGGCATTGTGTCAAAGATGTATTTTTCTTCGCCAGTTCCGCAGCTTGGATAAAAATGCCCCTAGATAATCGTGAAATTAGATAACATTCTTTTTCTATCCTTGAAGTTTCAAGATAAGCCTATTTTGCTGTTCTAATATATCTGCTAAAATGATAATCTTTCCCATCAAGTTTTGTTGTTAAATTAAACCGAAAGGTCTTTTTCCCCTTGGACTTTCAGCAGAAAAACATTTAAATTAGAAATTGCATTATGGTGAATATTTTATTAATTTATTGTATAAGTTGGCGACCCCTCACAAAACCCGACACTTTAACCTTGGAGATAGCGATCCATATATTGAGAACATCTGATCTTACAACACTCACATAGACATAACCATTATTAAAAAAACAACAACAGCAGCAACAACAACAAAAAAGAAAAAACCTTATTCCATATGCAAGAACAATTTAAAAGTTCTCTTTCTTCCCGTCCGGAATTCTGAGGTGGTATTGGTAGCCCACGGAAATCAGGAAGACAAACACTCTATCACTAACAGCATGTAAAACTCTAATGAAAATGGCAAGACTAAACCTAACCATGATTAAGCAGCGTGGGACGTAATTATCTTCTGTATAGAATGGGCTTCTGTAACAGCTTAGAAAAGATAAATTTATAGATCGCGCCGCACATGTCATAGCAATCTTGTTCTATACAAAAGTAGTTAAAGTTTTGTATTTTTATATTATTACTACTATTTTTAAAAATATCTGAATGTTAAATAGGGATGAAGCTTTTGTATTTTTTTAAAGTTAGTAAAGTATTATATATATACTAGATTGTGCCGGGGCGCCGTGGCGCCTACGGCGCCCCCTCTTTTTAGGGCGCCTACGGCGCCAACCTTTTTCAAAAGCCCAACTAACTTGTCCTTTTTTGATAAATACGAAATATTGAATTTTCTGAAATGTACGCAAAGTATTTAATAATAGGGGTTGTATTTTGCGCACTGATGCACACCAAACAATGACGTCATCATATTAAATATTTTTACAGCGCTAATCACCACACGATTTTTCAACTAACTGCTGTAGACTGTTGTACATCGTTCCTCAGCGTTCCACATCCAGTGACTTGGACTATTATATTATATTTTATATATA
>MUZC01000378.1:812369-833335 GCA_002072015.1 Radix auricularia | reverse complement strand
ACAGTCACACTTTTGTGACGATGCGTGACGAGCGGGAGGGGGGGGTTGAAGAAACGTGACGTCACATCAAAAGGGTAACTTTAAATAAAACTTCCACTGAAATATTTGGTCACTTAAAATTTAGTTAATGAATTTTTTTAATCAGTGCTTCTCAAAGGGCCGGTCGATAGGCCATCAAACGCCGGTTGGCGTAAGTTATCAAGACATAGAAATTAAATCTAATTATAATCCTTAAGTTTGAAAACCGACAGGAGAACATATGAAATTGTTACCCAGCGTCGTTCGATGTTGACATCAAAGCATGTGTGATGTAGCCTCCTCTCCATTTGATTCTCTTGCGACAGGAGTCGGTCAACTTTTTGCCCGTTATACCACAATATGCAAGTTTATTTGTGCGTTACCCCACCTCTTTCAGGCTCCAGGTCCTTCCCACATTCCCACATGAGTCGGGGATCTGGGGGGATGGCTTAAGCCCCCCACTCCCAAATGCAACTGGTGAATTTTAGAATAATGATATGCATGTAAAAATGATGCGAATAGTATTATGTGAATATTTTTATTATTATTTATTATTTTTTTTTTTATTGGGGGGAGGGGGGCAGGAATCTATTTGATAAAACACGTTTTAAGTTTGATATAATTGTTTGATTGGATTTTGGTCTCACGCCCCTGTCCATTCTAGATATAATGATAAATGTGCCTATTTAAAATTAGCCAAAGTATTAATTAACTTTATTGAATGCAATTCTTGACATCGTAATTCGAGTAAGCACAAAGCAACTTTTCTTCTTAGCTCAGTTTTATGGCATTAATTTTGAATGTCACAGAAAGGATACTTTATACAGTCAAGTCATGCGGATTAAGATTATTATGGTGGATTTAGGTATCTCGTATAGTACGTATGTAAGAAATCTACATAATAGTCACATTAAAAAAAAACAAAAAAACATTTTCTGGATGTAGCCGGCTCAATAGTGGGCATGGGTTCCAAGCGTACACGTACACATGACGTTTTTTAAAAATATATTTAGTGGATTGTAGTGGATGTTATATGTCCCAAATGAGTCTGCATTACCCCCAAGAATTCCCTTTTGACCCCAGATGGGGTAATTTACCCTTGTTCGCCGACCATCAGTCAATGAGGGATTTAAAACAATCCATTTTAAAAACATTATTTTAAAATATTATTTTTCTAAACAAAGAATTTATTTGCGATGATTAATAGTCAATGTTTAATGTGTATGTATTAAAATAAAATTTTAATATAATCAAAGGATGTTACCACAGTTCGGTTTTTTGAAGGCGGGTTAAACATTTTTAAAAAACGGACCGGTTCAAACGGATACCTAAAAATAAAAATTATAAAAGTTTATGTTAATATTATTGTTACCCCAAAAGGAGCGGATTCTAGCGAATTTTATAGTGAAGGGATCCACAAAGGCTAGGGACCCAACCCGAACAAAGGCAGCTTCCCATTGAGCTGTGAGGGGCAACTCCCCAAGTGGTTGCCCGCAATGCCAACAACCCTGCCGTGTAAAAAAGCAGAGTTACAAAAACACCGAAAAGAGTAGCAGTAGTCATTTCTGTCCTGGGAGAAGATGGATCCTCTGAGGAGGGGAATATGACGCCTAATAGTGAAAGCCAAAATCTGGAAGCTGTTAGGGACAACCATCATCTCTACCAGGAACACCACCACCATCGGAGCTTGGAATGTCCGCACGATGTATGAAGCTGGAAAAGCTGCACAGATAGCCGCCGAGATGAAGAACTATAAGCTCACCATTCTCAGAATTAGTAAAGCAAAATGGACTGGACTGGGACAGAAGAGATTAATCTCGGGAGAGATGGTGATATTTTCGGGACACGAAGAAGAGGATGCTCCACATACCCTGGGTGTTTTACATGATGCTATTAAAGGCAGCTCAAGGAGCACTCATTGGATGGGAGGCCCATGGACCTAGAATTCTTTTAGCAACCTTTCGGACAAAGAAGCGTAGCATCAACCTAGATGTCATCCAATGCTACGCACCAACTAATGAAAGCGACGAAAGAGACAAAGAAGAATTCTACAATAGAGTGATAACCATAGTCCAGGGTCACCCACGGAGGAACATCGTCATCCTCATGGGAGACTTCAAGGGGTCTCACCGGACATGAGAACGATGAACCAAATAGACCATGTATGCATTTGTAAAAAAAATTCAGGCGATCTCTCCAAGACGTTCGTGTAAAGAGGGGAGCTGATGTTGCCTCAGATCACCATCTTCTTGTGGCCAGGATAAAATTGAAGCTAAAGAGACATTACACCGAGCAACCAGCATGTAGGTCTCGGTATAATACCTCCCACCTGAAGGACCAAGCAAAAAAGGAAGAATTCAAGATCTCACTATCCAATAGGTTCCAAGCCCTACGCAAAATACTCGAAGACGCGACCACCGAAGGAAAGTGGCAAAGCGTGAAGAAAACAGTCCATTCAACATGCCAAGAAGTGCTAGGTAACAAGAAACAGGCACACAAAGAATGGATAACAGCGGGTTCACTGAATAAAATAGAACAAAGGAAAATAAAGAAAACAGAAATAAACAACAGCCGCACACGAGCCCAGAAATACAAGTCCCAGAAAGAGTATGCAGATGCAAATACAGAAGTTAAGAAAAGCATCAAGAGGGACAAGAAAGAATTTGTTGACAAACTTAATTAAGAAGCAGAAGATGCAGCTTACCAGGGAAACATGAGAGAACTGTTTAATACAATTAAGATGCTATCTGGGAAATTTAGCAAGATTGAGAGACCAGTGAATGATAAAATGGGAAACAACATTGCAAGTGATGTGCAGCAGAGAGGGAGATGGAAGGAGCATTTTGAAGAACTCTTTAACAGGCTAGAATCAAGGAACCCACCAGATATCCAGCCAGCTGATAATGACCTGTAAATTGACTGCAATAGTCCCACAAAAGAAGAGATTAGCAGGGCCATTAAACAACTCAGAAATGGAAAGGCTGCAGGACCTGATGGCATCCCAGCAGAGGCACTGAAGGCGGACTTGGAAACCAGTGTGGAAATGCTACACTCTTTGTTTATGAAGATATGGGTAGAGGAGCAAGTGCCTTCTGATTGGAAAGAGGGATACCTTATCAAGATCCCAAAAGAAGGGAGATTTAAGCTCCTGCTCTAACTACAGAGGAATCACCCTGCTGTCCATCCCAGGAAAAGTTTTCAACCGTGTATTGCTTAACAGGATGAAAAACGCGGTAGACCCTCTGCTACGGGACCAATAAGCTGGTTTTTGCGCCAACAGATCCTGCACTGACCAAATAGTGACACTGCGCATCATTCTAGAGCAGTCACTAGAGTGGAACGAACTCGCCGCTCTATGTCAACTTGTTGACTACGAAAAAGCCTTCGACAGTGTTGACAGGCAAACCATGTGGAGATTGCTAAGGCACTATGGGGTGCCACAGAAGATTACGGATATAATCAGAAACATGTATGAAGGGATAAACTGCCGATTTGTCCATGGTCAGCAGATGACAGATGCTTTCCAGGTGAAGACTGGTGTGAGACAAGGTTGCTTGCTGTCATTCTTTCTGTTTCTGTTAGCCATTGACTGGGTGATGAAAACATCTATACAACAGAAAAGGAATGGCATCCAATGGACCTTGTGGGATCAAATTGATGATCTCGACTTTGCTGATGACCTTGCCCTCCTTGCACATACCCAACAACAGATGCAGGAGAAAAGAAACATTGTCGCAGCCACATCTGCTAGCATATGTCTCAACATACACAAAGGGTAGAGTAAAATCCTCAAGTTTAATGCCACCAGTACATCACCCATCATGCTTAAAGGAGAAGCTCTTGAGGAGGTGGAGAGTTTTGTTTACCTAGGCAGCATGGTAGATAAACAAGGTGGTACAGATGCCGACGTCAAAATAAGGATCGGAAAAGCAAGAGCAGCCTTCCAGCAACTCAAGAATGTGTGGGTCGCCAACAACTTAGGCAGCAAGTTAAAAGTAAGGAATTTTTCAACGCAATGGTGAAACCAGTGCTGCTATATGGAGCTGAGACATGGAGAACAACGGCTGTAAACCTGACCAGAATCCAGTCCTTCATTAACAATTGTCTAAGAAGGATTCTCAGAATTCACTGGCCGGATAAAATCAGCAACCGGGAACCATGGCAGCGGACTAAACAGAAGCCCATTGAGGAAGAGATTCTTCAAAAGCGGTGGAGGTGGATCGGTCATACACTAAGGAAACCTGCTTATTACCCCCAAGAGTTTCCCTTTCACCCCAAATAGGTAACTTACCTCTGTTCCCCGACCCCTCGGTGAAACCGTCGGATAGCGGTGGCAATGTATTTTTCATTAGTTCATTAAAAAAAATTTGAAAAAAAAAAATTTGAAAAAAAAAAAAAAGCAATACTAAAAGAAAAAAAAAACGTGAGCTTCAAAGTGAAAAGTTATGATAATTTTGGATATATTACTTATGTCGTAGTATTTTTCAGTTTTGAAATAGCAGGAATGACTTATTTTGGGACATACAAGATGACACCCTACTTTCCTGCACTAATGTGGGGTTCGTACAGTATTCGCCTTATTATTCCTCTTCCAGTGCATACCTAATTTTTAAAAAAAGAAAACATGAGATTTGATATCAATGTGGTATTTTTAGATCAAATACCTTTGACGTGCATATGAATACAAGGAAAACTATCACTATATGATCAAAATCAATTTGAGGAATCGTCCTGTATCTATCTTTATATTCTATCAACAATGAAATGATCCTTGTAATATCAATAGTCACTCTCGCGAGCTTGAAGGTTAATCAAATCAAAGGGTACGTTTATAGAGGCGGCGGGTAGGCGGGTTGCCGCGAGCTGGTTACTCGCGCCAGAAAACCGCGCCTAATCCCTCGCGCAGTTGGTGTTTATAGTAAAAGCGGGAAAAAGCCACGCGAGCCAAAAAACAATTCACATGCAATCCAGTCTCTCCTTGCAATAGCAAACAGAAGAAAAATGGCTTCTGTTATTGATGACTTTTTATTGTTATTTGGGCAGAACTAAATAAGTTATAGAAAGATGCCAGTAATTCACTAATTTTGTTACATTTTTCTTAGATTTTATTTGGTTGTGGACTAGTAATATAGTACTAATTAATTATATATTTTTAATTACACTATACATGTACTATTACTATAATACACTTACAATTATTCAGTTATAGTCTATAGTTATAACTATACTATACAAGATTACTATCACATTCAAATACTATAACTATAAACTATTAATTTAAATTAAGAAAACTATTAGTAATAGTCTTGTCTTTTGTCTAAAATTAAGTCCAAGTAGGTAATAACCTTGTAATTAATAATGATAAAGACATTATTATCCTTTTATTTTAGATTTACTGGATTGTGTAGGGAAATATAATATAATTATTATTATAATACATATTTTTAAATTATCACTCACCATCCTCTTTTATCTTTTTTACAAAGATATTGACAAAGACAATTAACATAAAATATGTTTTTACAAATCAATCAAAATAAAATTAATTTTCAATAATTAAAATTAAATAAGAAAACAAAGATAATTATGGGTATAAATATAAGAGATAATAAAATTCAAAATCAATCACAAAACTTGAAATTTCTACCACTGACAAATAGATGACAAAGACAATTACAAAGCTTATGAATTATATGTTTAAAAATTTGAATACTTATTCACTCAGAAAAATGTTCTTTTATTATCTTTAAATGAGGTACTGACATTTTCATTGACAAATACTTGTTGAATTTAATTTTAATTTCATATTTTAGTAATCAGACCTCGTCGGTGGGGTATATTTTAACAAATAATTTTTAACAATTCGTTTTAAATTTATTTTTTAATTCAAATACTTACCCTTTAAACATTTAAATGCAGTTATTGGTTTAATTGTACCAAGCATTCAATTAAAATACAAGCATGCACATGTTTAACGGATTTGTATTTTTAAAAAAAAATTTCAATATGATTTTTTTACAACATCCCTTCATATATATTTATTTAAAATTTCAAAATCTTGATTTCTTTTAAACATTTCTGATTCATTGTTTTGTATATTGGATCGTAAATGTTTCCTGAAATTTTCTTACCCATATTTCTAAAATTAAATAAGTTGTGAGGGAAAGGGTGCAGAGTTTTGAAATTTGGTCACAAGTTTTGGAATAAATTATATAGGTTATAGGCTATAACCTATATAATAAGTTATAGGTCGATAAGGGGCAAAAAAATTGACAAAAAATTCATAACTCCACTTCTATAACATATGGAAAGACAAATCAAGTGTTTTTGAAAAGGTCTTAGGAAGCCCTTTAAAATAATATATTACTTGAGCCTTTTTTTTTTACTACATTTAATTTTTCTGTCACAGTTGGCTGATTTCCTTCTATGCTTTTCGGCGCGGCAACGCGGAACAAGAACTAGCAACTAGTTCTGGTAAATACCCGCGCCGGTCGGCAAATTTGTCGCCTCAAGACACCCGCGTCCTCTATGAACACCTGCAAAGCGAAAATAGAAACATTCCTCGCGCGAGTTCACGCGGGTCGACTCGTGCGTGCGATTTCCCGAAACCCGCCGCCTCTATAAACGTTAGCAAAAGGGTTTTTGACAGTACCGCTGCATTGTTCGTTTTCTGTGTTGCTATGTCTTGGCAACTAGAAAATTTTCAAACTTTTTATGAATAAAATAAGACGAATTCATACTTAATCTAATAGGGCTTTAGGTTTAGGCCATGTAGGAGCCAATTTCGGTATCACGTAAGTTCAGGGAAAATCACATCAAAACGGGAAAAGAATGCACGGGTACTTGGTGAAATGGAAAAATTCTTGCCGGTCGTCAAATACGACGAAATTTGAGAAGCACTGCCCATTTATCTAATGTCGTTTTACATAGCTTCACGCGTGTTAAGTTATTACACTGGAGACCTACTTAAAAATTAAAAAATATACTTAAATGACAAAATAGGTGATATGAAACATACTTACTTTAAAATAAAAAAAGAAGTTGTTTTTTTATGGGGGGGGGGGGTCAAAGCTTTGTGACGTATTTTTGGATAGGGGTCTAACTTTTTTGACGACGCGTGACGAGGGGGGAGGGGGTAAAAAATCGGCAAAAATGCGTAACGTCATTTATGGAAGGCCCTTTTGCGTTTGTTTCAATCAAATGCAAACCGTGTTATGGTTGGCAAGAAATTGAAAAAAATACTGATATTATATGTTTTATTTTTTATAGTTTCCAGGAAATCCAGTAAACCTTATCGGTATTTTTTTTGGTCCGTGTTCATCCTTGGGATCTCCTTAACATATTTGCAATAAGCCGGAACCCACTAACTGGCCAGACATTTCTAATATACGAACGCAATTTTTTCCAAAGGAAATTGCTTTAAAAAATTAATTTAAAAAATAACTTTCATTTATTTTTTATCATTACAATAAATACATTTTGAACAACTAACATACACATTATTATTTTTTTTTTTTAGACTAGGCACTTTTTTTTACATGGTCGCGATCGGAGTGGAGGAAGGAATGAGAAGGGCGGAGGGGATTAAAAAAAATAACATTAAAAAAAAAAAAACAAACCCAACAACATTGGCCTGTCTCAACTGGTAACTAAATACAATAATTTCGGCGTATTTCAAGGACTCGTTTTAAAAACTGGATGTCATTGATTCATTCAAAGAACTTACATTTTTTTTTTTTTTTTTTTTTTTTTTTTTTGTTTTTGTTGTTGTTGTTGAGTTTTATGATTTCTCTTTAATGTTTAGTGGGAAAGGTTGCATGAAAGTACTTTGTAGTTTGTCTGAACTTCCTTTGATTTCCCTTTGACAGATAATTCTCAAGCATTTTCGAGTTAAAAGTATTTCACAGGAAATATTTCAAACGAACAATGTTTATATGATAAATTTTGGCGTGAAGCTATTTAAAACGTCATTAAATACATAGCAAGAAATGAATTAGTGAGTGGAAATTTTATTTCTTTATGTGACGTGACGTCAAATTTCTTTAACCTCTCCCACCCCATCGCCACACATCAACACAAACGTTTGACACCCCCTCACCCCCAGGCGCATGACGTCAATTATGAACGGCTACGAATGCATTCATTTTATTACCATTCCTATACACCTATCCGTAAACTCTAAAGAACAGGATGTCCTAGAGTGGTCCTAGACATTCCTTCTTCCCCCCTCCCCCACTTTGTGAATGTTTCTCGCTGGTTTCTGTTGCTGGTTAGAACGTTTCACTTGGAAAGATTGTCACGAATCTTGTGTTTCCCCGTGAAACGTTACAACGACCAATCAAAAGCTGACAACTGAGAGATCCTTAACATGTTTTTCCAATGGTCATCTAAGGTGTGTGGAAATATACGAACAGTTATAATAAACTGGCTGTTTTAAAAGACGTTTGTGTACATGGGGTTGTCTTTGTTTTTATTTGATTTAATAAAAACATCTTAACTTGTGTAGATGAATTAAATTATTATTTAAAAAAAACAAACAATAACACAATAACATGATTTTGCTATGTTTCTAGTGTTTTCATGTCTGGTGGACAACTGCCCCGCTCCTAATCTGTAATCCGGAGTTTAAATCCCGGGGCAAAAAACACCTCAACGAGTAACAGGATTGTCTTCTCTTCAGACACCTTTCTTCCCCCGTCGATAAACTCGATAATTGCCACATTGACAATGTGATTGTTGCTATTCAGCTATCCCCACGACACAATGAGTCGACTTAGGAGATGTTACTTTCACCCATGACGTGCAAATCTGTGACATACACGGTAACAAAGTCCGCGCTCCTCTCACACAGGCGCCAGCGGGAACCGCTAAAGATAAACGGCTCGTTGTGTCCAAAAGATCTGCGAACAACTGATTTATCTACAGGTGAGAATGTTTTGATGGAGTGGACAGGGGACACGGAGGGGAGCCTCGGTGCGCATGTCATCGCTACATCACTTCCGCATTTTTCATTGCCTGTGTTCGCATCGGGTGGCACTCTACTAAGTGGGGATATTATCTAGTCAAAATACCCACACACTGGGGTCTTACTACCGTCTTACATATTGACGGATGACATGGTGGTGTTTGTATATCTCAGAGATGTCGAATTAGTGGCAGTCGATATCTCGGGGTGTTTGTTGGGAGAATTTCTTTGTCTCGCTTTAAAGTTATTAAAACTTCCTCTTCCAAAGACATAGACGTAGCCAGGCTGGGTGGCTAGCAAAAGGACATGTCATATCATGGCGGAAATCTACAATGGAAATATCGGGGGTGTTCGATTGGTCGGTTGGACAAATTTTACTATGATGTAAATCATTTATCTGGGTGTTCTGCTAGGAATTATCTCAATAGACTTTGTTCATTCTACGTTAACTTGAGTCAGCTTAGTGGATTTTTCCAGGGCAAAAACATGTTTACATTGTTATTATACCAACGTATTTTTTGTTATTTATTACGCAATATTTATGCCACAACGAACAATTAAAAACTCGAATGAATATTTAAACGCAATTTCCAACAAATAATTTTGGATTTTTTTTCCAAGGGAATTCATTCTAGATAGTCTAATATTAAAGTAGTTTCAAATCAATAATTCTGAAAGCAAACAAAATATGACGTCATATGCCAACATCACACCAAGAATGTATCAATAAATTGCGCACCACGCAACAGTCTAACATTAGCATTCACAAAGCGGGAAAACCCCATTAACTATCATTCTAGTTTACATTAAAAGTCATTTGAAATCACTAATTTTGAAACAAAACAAAATAATAATTGCTATCTACTAATTGCTGCTAACATTAAGGGAGTCGGATCAAGTGATATTTTTCAAAAATTCATTCTCAAACATTATTTTAAATATTATTAGTCATCGTTAGGCGTTTGTTTCAACCCGATAGATATTATTGTTGGCTAGAAATTTACTATATACTGATATTTGTTCGGGTTTTTAAGATTTTCAAGGAAATCCTGTAAACATTATCGGTAATTTTTTTGGCTCGTGCACATCATAGGGACCTTCTTAGCATATTTGCAAAAGACCCGAACCATCTGTCTGGTATATGGTTCAAGAGGAGTTTCTGTTCAAAGCTCAAAGAGACTCGCCAGATATTTCAAATACATAAACGCATTTTTTCCAAGGGAAATTGCGTTAAAAACAAACATTGTCTAAAATTAGCAACATTACGTAACGATATAGGACGTTTTCACGTCTGCAAAATGGCAAAACATAAAGTTCAAAGGCCAAAAAAAAACAGCGCCTCACTCCATGGTTTTGTTCAATCCATCCATCCATCCATCCATCCATCCATCCATCCGTCCGTCCATACGTCCGTCCATCCGTCCATCCGTCCATCCATCCGTCCATCCGTCCATCCGTCCATCCGTCCATCCGTCCATCCATCCATCCATCCATCCATCCATCCATCCATCCATCCATCCATCAAATGTGCCAATACGTATCTATCCATCCGTCTAGTATATCCGTCTGAGTGTCTTTCTGTCTGCTGTTTATCTAATTGTTAACAATGCCTGTATGTTTGCTTTTTTAATAAAAAAAAAATCAGTTAATTCCCTGACCTGTTAGAAATGATGGACATTGTCACTTTTGCAACACGGACTGCGGTTTCCCCTCGTGTTGAAGTAGACTAGTATTGTGCTTTTTTGTGTTCATTTTTTGTTGTTGTTTTTAAATTTTGACCATGGCTGGATAAATTTCTTTGTTCGGTAAGTCAGCTGTCAACTAAGATCAACGTTGATCAACGTTGTCCAACTGACTTGTAAGTGTAGCTTAGCTTTACCTTAGTAACGACCTATCGAAAACCTCGAGTTACTGCAACAAAGGGACTCTCTTTTAAAAGTGGCATGCTATCATTTGTGTAATCTCCCCTGCATTGGAGCTCTCAAATCACGCGTTCATCAAACTCTGGACTTTTGTCTCTCGTGGTTAGCAGGAGGTTGGGTGTGGTAAAGAATTTCATCGAGGGTCTTGTCTTAAATCTTTTAAATACATGAATTTTAATTTAAAATACTAAAATAGGATGCACACACACACGTGTCTCATGTCTCACGTGTCAACCAGGATTTAGAGACAAAGATGTAAAAAAAAAAGGTTTGACGACTAGCAAACAAGATTTTATATTGAACTACCAGGCTACCAGACATCATTTTGTGGGAAGGGGAGGGAGTGTCTATATCTATTGTATGTTGAGAGCAACTCTTTAAAAGTGGAACTTGTTCTTGACGATAGTTTGTAAAGTTGATCATTTGAAATGATTTTTTATAAAAAATGATTTTTCTAAAAAAGTTAAACATTTTAGAAATGAAAAAGCTATAATTAGTTTCAACCATTTTAAAATGAGCCCATATCTTATTTTCAAATTTACTCTATATCAAAGGCCCGCCATCATTTCGATGACTCTGGTTTCTATAATGGATGTCGATAGGTCGACATGGCGTTAGCGATGTTTATGCGAAGAAGATACTTCTTAGTAATCTTAGTTCGAGTTCGAAAGGGCAGCTCATCGAGGTAATGAGGAACAAGGGGTTGGGGGTCATGGGGCAATTGACAGAAATGCATAAATCGTTGTCGTCTTAACTGATCCCTTAGGGAGTATGTACCATGCAGGCACTGATTGTCCTTGGCAGGAGCGACCAGGTCATGTAATGAAATTGGTTGTCAGAACGATTATAGGAAAACTAACACAATAAAATTCAGAAACTCGAATAAAATGCAATGGTTCACCAACAAAACGGCCCCGACAAATTGGCCCCGACAAAACTGCCCCGGACAAAATGACAAAACGGCCCCGGTCAAAACGGCCCCTGACAAAACGGCCCCGGTCGAAACTGCCCGTATCAAAACGGCCCCTGTCAAAACGGCCCCTGACAAAACGACATCAGACAAATCGGCCCAGGACTAATATATGTTAATGGAATAAGATTTTATATCATTATTTTTACTCACCGATTCAGCGTCAGTTTTAGTTCACAAAAAAAACAACAACAATAATAATAATATCACAAGAAACAATTTAATAATATTTCAACTATATTGTAGCAAGTCACAATTGTTTGTTAAGAAGAAATAATATCATAACGTTACAAGAAATAATTTAACAATTTTAAACTTTTTTAAAAGGCACATAGTTGAACAAAAGTTAAATTAACTTAAAATGCAAATAATAATAATTTTTTTTTGGGGTAAAAAATGTGAACATTTGTCTGGGGCCGTTTTGACCGGGGCCGTTTGACTGGGGTCGTTTTGTCAGGGGCCGTTTAGTCAGGGGCCGTTTTGTCGGGGCCGTTTTGTCCGGGGTTGTTTTGACGGGTCACCAAGTGCAATACTAGACATATACCATGGATAAGCGTGGGACACATTACTCTTCTGTATAAAAACAGGGGTCATTTTATCACCTAGGAGATGTTTCAAGGGACGCACTCCCTCTCACAGCCTGACCCTGTAGAAAAAAAAACAAAAACAAACACTTCATACACTTAACTCATTTTAGTACTTATCGCAAACAATAACTACAGCTTTAGTTACTTGCTTAAATGAGATTTTATATGAACAAAAGTATGTTACGTATAAGATAAAATTTTGAAAAAAAATCCCCTTGCATGCGGCCCGCGGGCCTCCTGTTCGAGACCCATGGTATAGAAGGAAAGTCTGGAATGTATAAGATGATTATTAGATGCATTTAAATGAGTTTATTGATGAATCTCTATAAATGGAATTTTTGTTGTTGCTAATTGTTAACTCAATTAAATAAATTTAGTCTCTTGTAAAATGATTTGATGAAAGCATATGTTGTTACAGAAGTACAATAGTAACTACGCATGCAGGCTTTAGTATTGGTTGGTTATTACAGCAGTGCGGACATTCATTTGGGTTGGTCTTGGAATAAATCAAATCAATTGAGCTCTGCAACCAAGTTGGCCCCACACTTTTATAGGCTCCGCTTATCTTAATTTTCACTTAGAATCCTTATTAATTTCGAAGACCTATACCCCAACTGCCCCCCACCCCGCAATCCGTTTCGCATAATAAGCCACATAGGGCCCCACGATTGCTGAGACCGGCCCTGTCACCACTGGTATAATTTTCCTCAAACTAACTAGCATTCCAGGGGCTGTATTGTTATTTTTATATAGTTTCACAGGGTGAGTAAGATCAAGTAACCCACTCCTTGCGGGCTTAGACTTGTTAAGGCTATAAGATATTTGAAATGTGGGGCCCTTTATAACCCCAGGTATTCTATAGATATTGGGACCCTTTTTAAGTCCATATATTCAAATGTCAGTGCCAAATATGGCAATAGCACAGTGGACAATTTCTTTTGCGAGCCTCCAGGAAAGTGGCGGCCTTAAGCTATGGCTTGTGCAGCGCTTTCGTAGATTCAGCACTGAACCCAGTTCTTCTTCTATTTATCAAGGGCCCCCGATCACTAATACCCACAAAGGTATTGCTAAGGAACTAAAATTTCATTTTACAGACAGAAGTGTTTCAATAAAATTTACATCACTACACTTATACGATTTTTAAAAAAAAGTTATTTGTACTGATGAATCTATTTCCAGAACGTTTACAGTTTATATTCGTATTTGTCTTTTTAAGAAGCGTTACATCATTGTTCTAATCACTCACAAAAAAGTATTCAAGTGACAAATTTATATTGACTTTACTATTAACTTTGTCCACAAGTTGCAGCATATCTTAGGGCTTAAAACTATTACAGCTTTTTCATTGGTCATTTTCAGGAAATTATTTTTATTCTTTTTGGTTCTAGGCATGCCTCCCATGGTCGAAAAAACGTTTACAAAAATAACTTTTTTTAGTATTCCTCTAAGAATCTCCCTCTTTCTGAACGCTTTTTATACTATCAAGTAGAGGTCCACGTAATTTTTCGTCCGTGACGTCATAATGGAAAGTGTCCGAAGGACCATGACAAAAGAAAGATAACTCTTCAAAGTTTAACCTCCTCCACCTCCTCTTTTCTTTTGTCTCGTCGTCACGTGACGCCAACGCCACAATAAAAGGGTTAATTGTTATTGTTAGGGTCTAATTTCCTAATAATCCGAGTCTCGGCCTTACACATACGATAACATAAATTATATGTTTATGGCCGGCTCACCGGCCGAGAACTAAAAACAAAAGGGTCCTGCCTTGTAAGTCCCCCCCCCCCCTGTTTCCGGCTAATGATGTTGTTGGTTTGTTCCTCGCAATTTTCTTTCGTGTAAAAAAATAATTTTAAAAATGTTTCCATCTAACCAATGAAAGTTCCTGGTTTTCTCTCACCGCCCACCTCTCCTCCAATCAAATCAGTCGTTACTACCTGAACCGTAAACGACAGGTAAGCTACCTTGAATTGACACCTGTCAGCGACCATCAGGTAAAGCGCGCCACGCCCCACGCCAGAAAATGGCCTGATGAGACAGGAGGTGGACCTGAATTCGGCTTTTGAAGAGCAGACGTCCAGTGCCTGGAGTTGACGTACCGTGGTACTCCGTGTTCCCCAGAAGTGAAGTGTGTTCTGTCACACTGCCGGGTGTCCTCTTGGGTTGACATCGGCGCAACCCGTGCAGCCCTGGTTGACAAGACGTGTGAGTGTGGCAGTGTGAGGGGTTCTTGTTACTGCCCAAGCAGAGAATTGTTTTGTCAACTGTGTTTTGCACCGTGTGTGTGGTGCGTATGTCAAATTAGGAATTCTGACTTTGGATCTGTATTGGTGACGAGTAGCGGTGAGAGAAATATAAACACCTTGTTACGGGTTATTTTTTCAGGTAAGTGATTATCATAAAATATAGGACTTGACATACTTGAATAGTTACGCAGTGATAATCGTGATAAACGAGGAGCCCATACATTAAAACAACAATGACAACACAAATTTATTTAAGTTTTGTTGATATTGGGAATATAATTTATATAAGTCAATATCAATATGACTTTACGTGCGTTATGAATTATGAAAGTAAGCAGTAAAAAGATAATAGTAATATGAATGTGCTGTAATAGCCTATAGGCTATAGTAAAAGTTGACATGTATATCAATATGGTGATATGCTTAGGCTAAGGCTTAGGTAATATTTACAAGCATCACTATCAATTTTTGTGACGTATTTTTTTTTTTTAAAAACGTATTTCGTTCTATGCATGTCTATATAATAAAACTTATAATCTTTATTAAAATTATCATGTCTTTGCTCACTGAGACTCAATGTGTCTAAGTTTACTGACACTTGATTGTAAAGTTACAACTATTTTTCCCCTCGGGTATATATTATATTGTAGTTTAAAATTGAAAATGATTTTCTAATTATTATTAAAGTCTTATAGATCTATAGGTTATAAATATAAAATCCATGGCATAAATATTTTATGATAAAATTTATAACTATATTTTTGTTGTTGTTGTTGTTTTTTTGGTGGTTAAAATAGACGTGCAAACATTTATTTCCTACATATCTTACTAAAAACTATAATAAATGATAATTTGTTTTATGATGTCAATGTGATTAAAAAAAACAAAAAACTTGAGCTTGCAATCTAAGGAATAAATAGTCCTGTATTAGTTGAAATTATATCTTTCTTTATTCATAAAGTTTAACATAAATAAATAAATTTCTGCTAATTTTTTAATATATATTTTTAGTGAGTGACAAGAAATAAATTATATATTATCCATGTCAATATTATTATTGTCATTACATACACCAACCGCAATCATTACTGAAAGGAATAATACATTTTCAATGAATTTTTTATTTTAGTGAACTACTTGTTTATATTTACATTGTTTAAGTAAATTATTCATTGTAAAAGTTTATTTTTTTAAAATGTCAACCATGTTTAAAAGTTTTGTTTACGCATTTATTTATCAGATTTCAACATGCAACCGACAAAATCAATTTCTCATTTAGCGAATTCAATGAAATATGAACGAAAAAATAGCGAAAGTGATGAAAAGGAACCGGAAGATGACATTGACGTCACAACTGAAGAGGATGATGAATACATTCATGACCGGAGCAAAGCAACAACCTCTGTTGGTCATGACGTCAGATCAAAGTTAGGTGAATTCAAAACTGAGTCGTTCCACTACGGAACAAAAGACAATAATGACGATTTGATCAACTCTCGTGGCGCCAAACCTGAAGGGGCGTGTAAGTCACCTCCTTCACACTCATCTTCCTCATCGGCTGGCGATGACAGAGACGACAACACCAACAGCACAGACAATCAAGAAAGGGCCAACAACCATCGCGGGGAAAGCTACCATCAGAAAATCTCAGAGAACCGCAGGCTGGTGGCCGAGTTCAACGGGTTGAGAGACCTCGAAAACTATCCTCAGTTGGAGCATAGGATGTTGTTCAACAGAGACGACAGCGCACGGCTTCACCAGGATCAGGCTCTGGTGGATATGTTGTACCGACGGCATTACGAGCAGCTGTTTCACATGAGCCGACAGGCCGGTCACTTGTCTCCCACATCACTACTAGCACCGCTGACAGCACCGACAACAACACCATTGCTTCACTTCCAACACGGCGCAGCGCACGATCATTTCCTGCAGCCGATCACATCTGGATTCCGCGATTCAAAACACGATTTGTTTCAGGACCCGATACACGAGGAGTCCTTGGAAAGGGGAGCAACTCTTGCTGGTGAGGTCCTGCCTCGACTCGATCCTTTCTCTGCGTCTGCCAGCAAACACTCAGAACATTTCCTCCATTCTTACCATCCTCCACCACCAAATTTTGCGCCATCTTCCGGACTCTCGACATCATCCTTACTGAAACAGACTTCGCCAGAACGGGCATTTTCTCTGTCGACTTCGCCATGCCTGTCAAGGTCAGCGTCTCCTAGCTCGCCAAGAAAATCGCCGACGTCAAAGCTGGAGTCGTCTCCCTCATTTCACGTGACCCAAACACCAATGTCCCTTCAGTCCGGCACCATGCATGCCGGCAGCTCATACAACGACAGCAACCGACCAGGAATCGCCGTAGGATTGCTCGAGAAACGGCCTCGCTCGGAGTCACCGGAACAAACTCCGGGGAAACATCGGCGCATGAACGAGGCGGACGACAGCGACCGAGAGGGTGAGGAGGAGAGCATGTCCTCGCCAGGGTCACCATTCAATGAACATCGAGGTAAGTTTGGGTGTGTGTGTGTGTTGGGGGGGAGGGGGCTGATGGTTGATGTAAGTACTTTAAATGTTGCATCAAAGGTAAGTAGCTGTGCCCTATCAAAGTTATTAGAATCTGTGATAGTAAGTAACAAATTAGCGTCGATATAACGAGGTTAAAATATAATTATAAAAAAACTGTAACTAAAAATATGAATAAACAAATATATTCTAATTTATTTAGTTCATTCTTCAATAAAAAAACAACAACAACAAAAAAACTATGCACAGCGTGATATTTTTGCATGGTTTGCTCATGGTACCTTCTTAAAAAAATGTTTATAATTTATGGTTTTGCTTGCTCAGCGTTGGTATAAATAAATGTTTAAGTCAGAGACATTTAATAAAAATATAAATAAATAAATACGTTTCCATTTATTCGATTCATTTTCATAACTAAAGCCCTATAAATCTTGAAGTCTAATTTATGGTCCATTCTTTTGAGAATAGTTATAATAATTTATAGTTTTTGATATTCATTGAATGGTAGTTGACTTTAAATTTTTAAAAAAATGAAAGGCTATTTTCACATTTTTTTTTTTTTTTACAAATTACATGAAGGGATTCAAACAAATACTCAATGAGTGAGACCATAAATAATACCGTGTGCAATAATTATGATTAATACAAAAATCTCGATAGTTACATAAAATGTGTATACAAATATTAGATGTGAATAAAATATCATCAATATCAATGTATAACTAATTTACAAAGGTTAAGAAAATATAACAAGCTTTATTAAAATTCATATTATTAAAGACTAATAACTTGTATATTCTTTTTTTAAGAAAGGACCAGAGACAAAATTAATAAATTATACAGCAACAAATAACAATAAAGATTTTGTTCATTTGGTCACTGCTTGACATTTCGATTTGACCTCACACCTTTCATAAGTTATTGCCTAAAACTTTTTCAATTTTAAATCAACACGTTTAGAGACTCGCTGCAGTTGAGCTTATTTATTAGTTCCTTTTACGTCACTAATTCTCTTGGACTCTAAAACCTCTCACCTCCCATCGACTTTTCTCAGTATTTACGACAATCACTGTGTTTTTATTGCTGGTATCCAACCAATGAACCAGTAGCTCGAGTCAAATTAAAAACTTAACGCCTGAGTCGAACGCGGATGATCTAGCTAAAGACACGGAACGTATTAAACGAAGCAAAAAAATTATTCATCATTTTTTAAAAGAATAACACATTCGTGTATATCCATGTCCATGTCACAGTCTTTAGTTAGTATGCTGATGTCACACGTTCTACCCTTCCCTCTCTAAATAAATACCGGATGCTCCCCAATGGCATACACTTTCAAATATTTCAAAGATATTTTGATTATAGTTCTATTTTAAAAAATCTCTTAAGTTTTATCAGAATATTCCAATTTTCATTTGTGGTAACAGTCTTAAAAATATCATTGCAGTAATAAAAAATTTCAGCAATGTTATACATTTTGAATATTTCCAAAATGAATGAACAAATTAGTTTGTAAATCATGTTTGCTTTCAACCAATGGATTTCGATACACAAAATATTTACAGATGTATAGAGTCCCTGCTCCCCTCCCCCACCCCCACACATGATAAATCGTATGCTACCCTATGAAACAACTCGGCCAATAAACCATAAATGATTTTTTCTTTCCTTTTTTTATTTTAAAACTAAGTTCAGTAATTTTATTTCCATGTTGTCCCTACTGACTCATTGATGCCTTGTAATAAAGAAATTGATACTTAACATGGGCCAACTCCTCATGGACATACTATAAGGGAAAGCTGCAGATTGTTGCGTCTATCTTTAATACTCTGAGTCAAAGCTGGTTAAACGCTTATACAGTTCTAGTGCACCATTTGAATAACATTCAAATACTTTCTCAGTTTCTCCTCGTTCACTTTCATACAATTGTCGTGGATTTAAATGGTTAAAGTAACGAGTAAACCACCGAAATGAATGCTTTGTGTGATGAGTAATGCCAGCCAGTCTTTGAAGTGTCTGGTTGACGACATCATTGAGTCATCAAGAAAGATGAGCTCGCCGTAATAATTATAATACTAATATTTGAATGTGTCGCAGACACAAATGATTGATCAACCAAGTGTCAAATTTCAGGGTTATTTTAAAACAAATTACGAGTCAGCTTTGTGAGATTCTATGCTATATCTAAAATATATGATATATTTAAAGACAATTTATTTTAAAAAACACAAAACAACTATATTGTTTTAATCACGAAAACACCAGCTAAGCCATAAAGTATATCAATCACTCGGTAAGCTATCGCTATAATATATAAACACACAATTATATCAACCCTACAAAAAAAAAAACTATACTTATAAATATGTGTATACCTATAATCTACGATTATATTGGCCTTACTGTAAAATATAATCATCACGTAATCGGACACCCGTATCAGTCAGTCTCTGAGCTCTCGCCTTTATTTGCCTGACGTCACATGTGTCCACCGCTGCACAGAGCGGACTGCACCGTTTCACCTGACAACCGCAGCTTTTCATCGTCCACGGGCGGCTAATGGCACTCATTAGCACAAACGTTTTGCGCCTTTTCTCTCCACCGCAGGGGAGGTTACCTAAGCAATAAAATAGATAAAAGAACACTGATAACAAATTAGTGGGGGAAAGATGGTCGGTGTGGGAATACTGTGACAAATTAGCGCTAAATGAAATCAGTTGGGCAAACTTTTGGGCGTTTGGTGTTGGCCGCGGGGCTGGGGCCTGTAATGAATCGTGGTGGATTTAGGGATCAGATAATTCCGGTTGTATAAGTGGGTGAGGAATGGGTGGATTATAGGCCGATAGTTTTATATAGACGAAGGGGGTGTTGGATGGAGGCATGGAATGCTGGGTGGAAGTTGTATGGACGTATGGAATGTTGGGTGGAGGTTGTATGGACGTATGGAATGTTGGGTGGAGGTTGTATGGACTATGAAATGTTGGGTGGGGATTGTATGGACGTATGGAATGTTGGGTGGAGGTGGTATGGACGTATGGAATGTAGGGTGGAGGTTGTATGGACGTATGGAATGTTGGGTGGAGGTTGTATGGACTAGGAAATGTTGGGTGGGGGTTGTATGGACGTATGGAATGTTGGGTGGAGGTTGTATGGACGTATGGAATGTTGGGTGGAGGTTGTATGGACGTATGGAATGTTGGGTGGAAGTTGTATGGACGTATGGAATGTTGGGTGGAGGTTGTATGGACTATGAAATGTTGGGTGGGGGTTGTATGGACCTATGGAATGTTAGGTGGAGGTTGTATGGACGTATGGAATGTTGGGTGGAGGTTGTATGGACGTATGTAATGTTGGGTGGAAGTTGTGTGGACGCATGGAATGTTGGATGGAAGTTGTATGGACGCATGGAAGTGTGTAGGGTTGGAGAAATGGTATGTTGGACGGAGATGTGTGGCGTTTAAGAAATGTAATGTTTCATGTAAAGTTGTTTTTTAGCAGATTTTACTTTCCTATTTAGTTATTCTCTATAATGTACGCCGTGTTGTACATAGCTTTTAAAAAAATTGATAGCCATAGTTGAGTTTCCGCCCCCCCCCACACACACACATTTTGTTAAAACTACAGAAGCTCAAAATTTGTATTTGTATTTAAAATTAGACTTAACGTTAATGAAACAAAGTTGATCCCATTTTACACTGCATGCACATCTATATATATATATATATATATATATAT
>MUZC01000378.1:787279-807646 GCA_002072015.1 Radix auricularia | reverse complement strand
ATATATATATATATAGAGAGAGAGAGAGAGAGAGAGAGAGAGAGATTTATCCATTTGCTGGGAAACTTGGATTTTTTTTTTGCACACTTCCGTGTAGGTTTTTGGCATAGTAGTTTTTAAAACAGATCACGCATTGGATTCTTAAATAGTCATTTTTACTGAGATCATTTTAAGCTTTATATCTTGTTCGTGAATGGGCCCTGGGGCTCTTAATGTCGTTTTGTTTGTCTTATAAAAATTCAAGTGTCTATAAATAATTACTCTAGGAAACTGAACTCTTTATGTTCATTCCTTCGGGTAGGCGGCCCCAATTTTTTTTGTAATGCACGTTAATAATTTAATTCTCCAAAGCAATTTTACACTATATTGAGAAACATAGCTTGAGTACAAAGTAGCACTTATTTTAGAGCCTAGCCCTTTAATGTCGTTTTTTTAAAAGCATTTAAATTATTATTTTATTTATCTGTTTCCCATGATCTTTGGACTTTTTTTCGCACTTCAGTGTAGGTTTCTGGCATAATTGTTTTTAAAACATATCACTCATAGGATTCTTAAATTGACATTTTTACTGAGATCGTTGCAACGCACGACCGGGTCTGCTAGTACAATATAAAATACAAGTTTGTAAATGATCTCCCCAATCTAAAAATATTCATGATGGAAATTACATTTTAAAAACAATTGACGAGTCTTTAACCGAGTATCGTCATATCGTTACTAACCAAAGCTCAGATTTTGCTCGACCCACTTATATATCACTAGTCTGTGGTCAGAAATGGATTATTCGCGCCCCCCCCCCCCCCAAATGATATTATATCGACATCTCCATCACCTCTCTGTCTTTCACTTTATTGTCATCTCGGTGATTGAAACCCGAGTCGGCAGGCAGTGGAAGAACAGCTAGTCGACTGAGCCAGTCTCCTGACCACCGGCATGCTATACACACACACACACCGACAAACACAACGATAAAATCATTCGTCTGTGGCGGTTGTCCGGTCCTTCCTCCCAGCAGTCAACGCGAATGGTCATCGGATCCCTCGATGTAAATCTTTGGATTAAAACATCTGCTGCAGATGAGAAGAAAAAAATCTTCGCGAAACCCGTTCTTAATATTAAGTTCAGGGTTCTCAACTAGTACTAATTCGTGCAACAATAATATATTTTTATGGACACGATCTCAATATTTATTTGAAACAACTTCTATTGACCATCATTTACTAATCAGTTATCTTCATTCATAATATCCACAAATCATTTTGAAAATCTTGCTCTATCCAAGTGTTTTAACTTTTGTTTGTTTGTTTGAGAGCCCTTGTAACAAAAACGACGTATCGTTTTACCGAGATTCCCCAGATTTCTTGTATCTTTCAAACGCCACCCGCCTGTCCGATTTTCACGGCGTTTTTTTAAAAAGGAGATTTTATGGCACTTTGAGCGGGCGCCCGGTCCAATCTCTTAATGTTTTTATTGCCCCTCCTTGTTGTGACCGACGGTCAGTCTTGCTCCGTGGAGTCGGTGCGATCAGACGATATGGAAAATTGAACTTCTATCTGGCTTATTAATCAGTCCGAGCCGGGGCTCGTTGCAATCACTTGGCCGTGAAGAAATGACCCCTGCCCACCCCGAAAGCGCCGTCGGAGGTTTTCTCATTTGGGATGGATCGTTAACGACAGGAAACCTCGCCCGTTGACGCAATGCGCGCCGTTACAGGCCAATCATTAGCGCACAGACACCGGTGCGAAACGGTGCTATGTAAGCTCATTATCAAAACCAATCTTTTGTTGCCCCGCCAATCGACGGGTTTTCTATGGCTCGGATACGGATCGCCTGCCGCCATTTTATTGGTGGACTGGGGCTGTAAAAGCAGGGGCCATAATCGTTTCATATCCACCGTCTAATCTCATCAAGACCTGCCTTTGATGTTCGTGGGGGTTGTTGCCGCTGAGACGTTTCTCTCTACTTTTGCCCCGCGTTCCTTGGTTGCTCGCCCCTGCTGAGTCCGTACGGGGCATCTACAAAAAGTCTTAGCGAAGTCTTTCTGCCAATATGACGTCTAATAAAACGTTGGGCCGAGAGAAGTTAATGCATCGTTTTATGGGGGTATTGCCTGAAGTGGGGGTATCGGGCAGCGTGTGGGGTGGGGTGGGATGAGGTGAACACGTGATAGTTATGTGGTGATATTTAAGGAGGTGATGTAGAGGTGGTAGTGTCATGTGTATGGATGCGGTAACTAGTGTGTTGGGTTTTTATAGATGTTGGGGTATGGATGTGCAGACAAAGATGTTTGGGGTAAGGCTACATTGACAGATGTCTGGGGTAAGGCTAAATTGACAGATGTCTGGGGTAAGGCTACATTGACAGATGTCTGGGGTAAGGCTACATTGACAGATGTCTGGGGTAAGGCTATATTGACATATCTCTTGTGTATGGCTGTAATGACAGATGTCTGGGGTAAGGCTACATTGACAGATGTCTGGGGTAAGGCTAAATTGACAGATCTCTTGTATATGGCTGTAATGACAGATGTCTGGGGTAAGGCTACATTGACAGATCTCTTGTATATGGCTGTAATGACAGATGTCTGGGGTATGGCTGTAATGACAGATGTCTGGGGTATGGCTACATTGACATAGATTTGGGGTACAGATATATTGACATAAAATTTAAAAAACACAGAAACACATTGTGTAATGAAAACAATAAATTTGAGCTTATTATTGAACATTATATATATATATACACATATATAATGTAAATAATATAATAATAAAACTCAAATTTACTGTTTTCACTACTCATTTTTTTCAAATCACCACTGTCGATAACACATGGGACTAACTATGTTGAAGACATTATTTCTGTCTAGAAGACCTATTTCGGCGGCCAGGCGATGAGGTGCGCTGATCTCGCTCCATCTGACTACCAGTCGATGACGGATATACGCCCATGTAAGAACATTTGGGCATACTGACTTTTGTCAAGATGTTGGACGTGTTTGTAAAGCGCGGTGAGCCCACTCATGGACCTAAGTAATGAGATATATAAAATAGATAAATACGCGACACAACAACCCAGTCTTATTGTACAGCCTCACCGTGAAGGACATCAAGGAATAAATGTTTGACAGTTGCAGAGGCGTCACAAGGTTTGGTGTCACCCGGGACGGTAGCTCATGGTGTCACCCCCTCACGACTTAGCCCATAGAACTCCTCCGAGTTTTCCAGAACAAAATAACGGGAATATACAGAATTTTACATTTTGGTGTCACCCCCCTCAATGGTGTCACCCGGAGCGTCCCGCCCCCACCGCACCCCCTAGCGACGCCACTAGACAGTTGTATAAATATAAGAAATATCTGGCCATACCGGCATGAATAAATGTCCTTAAATCACTTTATCAAAACAACTGCTCGCCAAGAGGCCGAACTATATGCGTTGTCCGTGTTAAACAGCAAAAGGTTCAGATAATAAAACCTATAATGAGACTAAAGCAAATATCCTTAACACATATTTTACATCATCATTTTCTACCTCAGGCGACAAGGAAATTTTTTATAAATTTAAATAAAATGAAAGAAATAGGTAACATAACTGTAGACGAGATAGGTATACATTCACTCCTTAGAAATCTGAAAAGAATCAAAGCTACTGGCCCAGATGAAGTGCACGATAGATTATTAAAAGAACTAAGCAATGAACTGTCCCCAATCCTTGTAGTTCTTTTTCAAGCATCTCTAAACCAGGGCAGAGTGCGACATTGGAAATTAGCAAACGTACCTCCCCTCTTTAAGAAAGATCATGATAAATCAGATCCTGGTTATTTCTTATCACATGATACTAGTACCACCTGTAAATAACTAGAATACATAATACATAATAGAATAGTTAACCACCTCGACAAATATAATGGCCTATGCCCACATCAACAGGGCTTTATTAAGAAAAAACAACAACAGGTCATGTGAAACACAATTAATAGGTCTAATAGATGATCTGTATAAAGGCTTAGACAATAATGATCAAATAGATACAATATTACTAGACTGCTCTAAAGCATTTGACAAAGTTCACGACCTTTGTTTATTTAAAAAAAAAACTTAAATACTTTGGAATCTCAGGTCCCTTACATCACTGGATCCAAGACTTCCTTTTGGGTAGGGAGCAAATTGTTACAATTAATGGATCTAAATCTGCACCAAGGAACTGTGCTAGATCCTTTACTATTTTTTAATTTATATAAACGATTTACCGTATATCACATCTCAATAAGTTATTTGGTGATGATTGTATAATCTATAGAATAATTAAATCAGAACAAGATAGCAAGATTTTACAGAAGAACTCGGATGAATTCACAAAATGGGAAACTAACTGAAAGATGTCTTTCTACCCAGAAAAGTGTCAACTGTTAGGGGTAACAAAGAAAAAAATACATTCAAAATATTTCAATCACGGAAAAGAGCTAACCCAAACTAAAGATGCAAAATACACAGGAGTCGTAATAAATGAGAAACTATCACGGAGTCTAAATGTCAGTGAAGTTATTAAAAAATCAAACAAAATCTTAGGTTTTATAAAAAAAAAAGGAACTTTTACAAATGTAATAGAGATATAAAACTAAAATGCTACCTCACCCTGGTGAGGCCTATACAATATCAATATTCTGCATGGGACCCATCCACCAAAGAAAACATTGATAAAGTAGAACCAATTCAAAAAAGAGCTGCCAGATTCATTACTGGAGAATATTGAAAACTGAAAAAAATAACACCATTATTTTAATCATTAAACCTTGAAATTGAAACACTAGATGCTAGAAGAGTAAAGAAGCAATTATACATAAATCAATTAATTCTAATTTAGAAATACATTACAAAGATAACTTAATACAACCCTCAGATAGACACATTGATAAAAACACATTTCTTATTCCGTATGCAAGAACAAACAAATACGCGTTTTCTTTCTACCCGTCCGGAATTCGGGCGTGAAATGGGTTGCCTAAAGAAAACATTAAAACCAGCACTTTACCAACATTTAAAACTCTAATAAGAATGCAGGACTATTCACAAATTATAGACATGCGTTGGACGCAATAATCTTCTGTATAGAAGGAGCGTCTGTAACAGATAAGATAAACCAAGAGATAGAACTATTAGCGTCGTCCGTATTAAACAGTAAGCCAAGAGAGAGGGAGAGATAGAGAGAGTGAGAGAGAGAGAGAGAGAGAAAGAAAGAGAGAGAGAGAGAGAGAGAGAGAGAGAGAGAGAGAAAGAAAGAGAGAGAGAGTGAGAGAGAGAGAGAGAGAGAGCTATTAGCGTTGTTCGTTTGTTCGTATTAAAAAGCAAGCCAAGAGATACATTTATTAGTGTTGTCCGTATTAAACAGTAAGAGAAGAAATAGAACTAGTAGCGCTGTCCGTATTAAACAGTAGGCCAAGAGAAATATTTATTAGCGCTGTCCGTATTTAACAGCAAGCCAACAGACCTGTTATCCTCGTCAAAGGCGACGGAACAGTTGACAAGGTTTAGAAGTTTCGATGTATTGAAGTTAAATTGTGTGGACTGTGGACCAACAAATCGGCCAGTCGTCCGGCGCCCCTCCCCCACCTCCCTTGTTCCCCGTGGATCATTGAACCTCACCTCTTTTTTTTCTCTAACGACATGTTGATGTGATGGTACTCGAAGGATGTCACCTACCGACGTTAACTGAATTGGGTCAGGCATCTCACTTACTACTTTTGGTAGCCGTAATTATTAAGATGATACAAATCCATAAACAGAACATGTGGATTAGAAAGTGGTGGTTGTTTTTATTAGTGGGTACACAGCCTGCAATAAAAAAAGCGGTGATGATATTAATTAGGTCTAATAGTCATTGAACCACTGAGCAGTGGCGTCGCTAGGGGGAGCGGTGGGGGCGGGCCGCCCCGGGTGACACCATCAGGGGGGTTACACCAAAACGTAAAATTCTTTATTTTCCAGTTATTTGGCAATGGAAAACTCGGAGGAGTTCTATATATTAAGTCGTGAGGGAGTGACACCATGAGCTACCGCCCCGGGTGACACAAACTCTAGTGACGCCACTGCCACTGAAACATTATGTTAAATTTCTGGACCCGATTTCCACATGTTCACAGATTCTTCTGTACAGTAAATTTCACTAAATACATGTTGTATTGTAGCTACACCAATTTGTGTTGAGATACTTATATTTAGACATGTCGTCCCTGATAATTATTTAAAAAAACAAAAACTAAATTTTATTGCTAACGATCTAAGTAAAAATCAATACATTTAAAGAAACCAATCAGTGGTGTGTTTTAAAAACAGTCATGCCAGAAGTCTTCACGGAAATGTGCAAAAATGAAAGTCTAAGTTTCATAGCAAACGGATAAATAAATGAATAACTTAAACGTTTACAAAAGAACAAACGATATTATTTTTCTCAATATCGTGTAAAATTGAATGGGTAATACCAGTATTAACTTCTAGTGAAAAAGACATGTGGGGCCCCCAGCTCCGAGGAAATTAACATGAGGAGTTCAGTCCCTAACGTAATTTAATATAGGCTCTTAAGTTTTTATATACTAAGTTTGGTCAAAATCCAGTTATTTCTCATATCTAACGCTTAAACTAATTTTTATATAGATTAATCGTTTAAGTTTTTAACGATTAAATTATAACGATTAATCGACCCCTCACTTAAAAGTTATTGGAAGTCAAAAGTTTTTTTAAAAAAAGGAAATAATGACCGATAAATAACACATTTCCTGACGTTTACACGAACATTTTTGTTTTAAACCATTGACTGACGACGGGGGCGTCGCTAGGAATTTTTCCGGGGGGGGGGGGGCAAAAAATGACGTTTTTTAATTTAAAACTGACGTCACGCGCCTATGGGGAGCGGGACCCCCACTTTTGTGACGATGTGTGACGAGGGGGGGAGGGTTAAGAATTGTGACTTCACGTCAAAACACACTAATCTAAGCCAAAGTTCCACTTACACTAAATACATGCTAAAATAACAATACAGTGTTTTTCTACGATCCTATTTTGTGGCATGCACGATTCAGCACTTAGTGCAAAAGAATAAATTCTGGTAATTTTTACGACCTGTTATTTCGTGCAATCTGGAGATGAAGTTCTTGGTTATCATTTGTCAATTGTAACTTGTAGTGCCAAGTATAGCTCGGCAACCATACGAATCACTATAATTTATCGAAATTTGTTGGTCTCCTAGCGTGAAGACATTGTTCGTGAAGGAAATAATGCAGATGCATTTTCTGTACTTGCCGACGAGAATAATGACAATTCAGGCATTGAGTTGATGTAACTTGGTGTTTGATTTGTCAAAAAACAAAATGGAAAAATGAAGGTCACAGAAGAATTCCTGGGATATATTCCCATTGTCTATAGAATAGCAGAAGGTTTAGCCAACACCATCATTAAAAGTCATTAGAATTTGAATTAGATATGACAAAGCTTGTTGGTTAAGGATATTGCTGTTGTTCTAAAATGGCAGGTAATGAAGGAGGAATCCAAGCAATAATTAGAGAAAAAAAATACCCAAAAGCAGCATTTGTACATTGCAGTTCACATAAACTTAATCTTGTTGTGAATGATTTAAATAATGTGAATGCTATACGAAACACAATAGGAACAATTAAATCAATTAAAGTGTTTTCTGATAAAGTTATCAGCGAAAAAAAAACTAAATCAAAATGTTCGTTTGCTATGTGAAACGACATTGATAAATAAATATAAATGCTTGCGTATTTTAGCTAAAAATAGGACATAATTTTATTTACACCAATCAGTAATGTAATCAGTTATATTCTTTTTTATGTTTGATATGTGTACACTGTCTTCAATATAATTAACTTGCAGGGAATTTAGTTCAGTTTTATTGTAACAAATTTATGACATTTTTCTCAAATGTAGGCGGGGCAAATGCCTCTCTGCCCCTCCCTGAATACGCCATGACTGACATAATTGTTTAAAATGTCGATAAAGTTCGACTACCATTGTTCTAACACTTCGCATACTGATCAAACCAAATGAAAAGCGTATTACGCTAATGGCAGTAAAGGAGTCAGTGTTAGCCTGACAGGACTTAACAAAACATGACTGTTTTGTTACGTCCTGTCAGGATAACCCTTACGCTGTTTACGTCTTTTCCAGTTACTTTCTTTAAAGCCTGATTGCAGTCTCACCCCTCATTTTGTTCATCATTTGAACCAAACAATGTCAACGCACTTGTCTTTTTGCGTATTTGGTTAAAAGATAACATATAAAGTAGACACTCTAGTGTCATTTAGATTTTCAATAAGAATATTCAATAAATGTTACTCATGATATAAATTTTAATTTTTAGCTTTGATCCAATTTAGTTTTTTTTTTACAGTGAAATTAACTATTAATTAATCGTTAATTTTTCAAAAGTTAAGGGTTAAATTTAAATTAATCGTTAACAGGCCTAAGTTTTTCGTATTTTTTAATTTTATTTTTCCAGGAAATCCAATAAATCTTTTCAGTAATTCTTTTTGCCCGTACACATCATTGGTACATCCTTAACATATTTGCATAAGACTCGAACCCTCTATCTCTTATGATTAAGGAGAAGTTGCTGTTCAAAGCTCGAACAGACAGGACTGAGATTTCAAATAGATAAACGCCATTTGTCCCTAGGGAAATAGCTTTATTTTTTTTCTCATATTCTAATATCGATTCTAAAATAAAATCAATTGTTAAAAATATTAATAATTAATTTTCATCACTCTGTGGTATGCGCTCGACCCTTTTATTGAAGTGTGGCCGCACGATCCAAATATATGGAGACCCCTGACATCTGAAACTTGCAACATACGCTCGACTTGTCGCACCTGTGTCCCCCTATTAGCGGGGCGAACATTCTGTTTTCAAGACTCGACGACAACCACGAATAATTTCATATTTAATGCTCAACTGACTCCGACCTGAACGCGAATTCTAAGAGCGATAATCGTCCCCCCGGTATCCGATTACGGATATTCGAACACATATAATAATCCGGGCGATTCCCGGTGAAATGATTGTCAAGTGTTCAAGAGTTAATGAAGCGGAGACCTACCGTTGAAACATCTCGTAGTGGGGCAATGTGGCCAACAGCAGCGAGGTCGCAGTGGCGTCTTTAATTGGCTGGAAGCGACTGTGGGGTGGGGGGAGGGGGAGAGAAGATTTATCCAGGGCAAGAGTCTTCGCGCACAGGGCACGGAGTGAACTGTCCGTGAACACGCATCGGTGCACATTCCTCAACCTGGCTGTTGATACGTGATTTCTTGTTGTTATGGTCCGGTGACTATGCGGGTATCTGCGGTTATGTTCGGTAAAATGTGTGTAAGCGTAAGTTTGGGGAAGTGTGTGACCATGTAGATTGGAGCCCTTGAAACGAATAAGTGTTTCGTTACCTACATAATATCCGGTAATGTCTTAGAGAGTTCACTTCTAATACTGAAATACAAGTCAAAATTTACAAATGACAACGTTAAAATTTGATAGAAGAAGAGTAAAATAAGGGTGGGAGATATTTTAAAAATGCTTTCGGTTTGAAAGATAATTACAAAAATTAATTAAAATAATAATTAATATGTTAATTCCAAGACCCCCTCTATTTGTGCTGTAAGGAATTTAAAAAAAAATTCCTTTAATTAAAACTACGCTTCGGGGCTGAAATAAATATTATCAATATTATTGGGATAATTATTTGAAAAATTTTACGTTGAATATCAAGTACTTGCATTCGTGATTATATAACTTATAATAACTTTTATTGTAGGTAAAAATAAATAAAAGCAATTAATTCTTAATATATTTACTTTCAAATTCAAAACAAAGAAATCTTTGATCTTAAGTTCGTGTCTCGCACCAAGAGAACTAACTCATGTGCACAATGCATACATTCTGAACTAAGAATTCAAAAAATATTGAACTGGTTTTTGTAACGAAATAAAATACTAAGTGTTTTCCTGGATCCCAATTTTTTCAGCTTCCCCCACGGACAGTCAAGTCCGACGATACCGGACAGCCTTCTCCAAGGAACAGATCACACAGCTGGAGAAGGAGTTCTCCAAAGAGAACTACATCTCTAGACCCAAGAGATGTGAACTCGCCGCATCTATGAACCTACCAGAGAGCACTATTAAGGTGAGTCTGTTGCCGGAGTTCTAGAAAACATTCGTGTATAAGACGTATTGCTGCTATTTGTAAAAGATCTATATTCCACGGATGAATTGAAAAAAGATTCAGATTATAGGAATGACATTGACATTGACTCTATTAACCAAATCGTTAGGATATTTTTACGTTAACGCTCATAGTAAAAGAAAGCGGAATAATTTGATTGGCGTTTAGGATATTTAATCACAAGACATGAGTACATAATCATAGACGGGTATTCATCTCGTAATTTACATGCACTGGTCGTTTTGTTTGTGTACATGATTTATGTACAGTGTGTTCCTTTTAATACGCTATTTACAATAATAAAACATAACATTCGGGGCTGGTTATCAAACATCAGAGGCGATTACTGCGGTAGTGGGGTGGGCAAGATAAGACGAGGCGGTGTGTGTGTGGGGGGTTGGAGGCTGTGTGGTGGTTGAGGGGAAAACGATAAGGCACAACTCGGAGAAGGAAGGAGAATTGTTGTGTGGGAAAGAAGAGGCACAGCACAGGGAGTGAAGAGCCATATTCCCTTTAAGCTGCGTGGCTGCACGACCGCGCACATATCTGACCAACGGCTCACAGCAGTTTTGAATTATTACGCAAAATAATTGTAAAATATTTCACAAAAATGGATGCTCTGCTTACGGACCAACGGCAACGAACTTTAAAATTGAAACTGGTGGGGAGTGGATGAAGACAGGGGGGGGGGGCGAGTTGTGATGATAAGGCACAGTAGGGGGTGGTGGGGTGGAGGAAAATACGCCGTCGTCAGAGCGGGGGTCGATTAATTAACTTTCTATCATTTTACTAACCATTACAGAATTATGGGCCCTTTTTTTACAACAAATTGATCGATAGTTCGATAAAACGAGTCTTAAACGAGATTCCGCAATTTATAAAGACAGGAATGAAAGAAATAAGGATACAAATGAATCAATTGAGGACAAAGGTCAGTTGATCCAATGTGAAGGCCATAGTTCCCTGGCCCCATTTCTCTCTCACGCTGTAATAAGTAACAGTAGTAAAGATGGCGAGTGTCGTCTTTTATACCAGGAGAAGATTTAATGACATTCGGGTAGAAGAAACAGAATATTAGCTTAGTCTTTTATATTGTCTTTATCGTGAATGACCGAAAAATGGTCAGTTTGAGGAAAGGAGCTCCGTGTCGAGGTGAGACGCCCTGACTTGAGGTACCCATACGCTAATGTGCGAAAGTAGTCCAGAGGTGAGAGTTAAGGATCACTATGCTTGTCACAAAGGCGTCACTACGGTTGGTGTCACCCAGGGCGATAGCTCACGGTGTCACACCCTCACGACTTAACGCATAGATCTTACAGAATTTTACATTTTGTTGTCACCCCTTGTGATGGTGTCCCCCCTTGTGATGGTGTCGCCCCTTGTGATGGTGTCGCCCATTGTGATGGTGTCCCGTGGTGCGTTCCACACTTCTCGCATTCCCCTTTAGGTTTTCGCGTTTAACGTATTTCATAGTATTTCGTTTCTTTTTCATAAGTAAAAAAACGTGTCGTCTCTCTCTCTCTCTTTATTTGTTAAATATATTTTTTAAAAATAAAAAACATAAAATCGTATCACAGTAAAATTTTAGATTTTGGTGTCACCCCATTGATGGTGACACATGGGGTGGCCCGCCCTACCGCGCCCTTAGGGACGCCACTTGCTGGTCATTAAGAAGAAGAAAAAGGGGTGGGGAACGTAAATAAAGAAGTTGGGGGAAGATGGAAGGAGTCTGTGAGACGTGGTTATGTTAGTGTGGGCCCTTCAGTACTGAGTCTTCTTGGCTAAGTTTGTTATATATACATTTAACATATGAGGCTGAGCCCAGTAGAATCATCTAGTTCAGGGGTCTCCAACCTACGGCCCGCGGGCCAGATACGGCTCGCAAGGTCCTCTCTTCCGGCCCCTGGAGACATTTAAAAAAATCCTAGTTTTACCTGTAGTTTACCACGAAACTTAGTAGTTGATGGTTAGTAGTCAGCCCCCAAACTGCTGTTTAATAGTTAATGTGGCCCTCCGACAGAAAATTTTGGAGACCCCTGATCTGGTTTAATCGCCGTCATTGCGAACCATCAGTGCAATTACTTAACACAACACTACGAAAAAGGTTGTAGGGTTGTTCAGCCCATCAGCTGCATTAGAATGGATTGCTGTATACGCCTTGAAAAAAAGAAGACTGGAATAGCTACACTCCCTGGTTTCACCCGGTTCGTTTACTAAAGTTTTATCTCGACTTCCATTTTCTTTCAGGTCTGGTTCCAAAACCGGAGGATGAAGGACAAGAGACAACGTATGGCCATTGCCTGGCCCTACGGCATACCACCGGATCCCCATCTCTACGCTTACCTAGCAGCCGCCGCCGCTTCATATCCCTACGGTTTCTCCGCCTCCAGTCAACTAGCAGCCCATTCGGCGAATTTGTCAGCCATGGCCCACAATCAGCTACCGTCTGCCGGCCCAGGACAGTCCAGAATGCCCTCGGCGTTTCAGCCGCCGTCGTCAGTAAAAACTCTTGCTTCCAGCTTGCTAAATATGGAACAACAAAAACATCAGGAGTTTGCGCGCCAAGAGCTGATGTCTTCGTTGGCGCACTCGTCTTTTCATAAACCCTTGCCAAGGTTTCTAGGAAATCCCTCACAACTTCCAAACTCAGGGTTTTCCCAAACATTCTCCCCATTTCCTCTCGGCATGCACGGACCCTTTCAATCGCCTTTACATTTTAGTAGTGACAAGTCTTTCATTCCAAATGTATCTCCTGGACACAAACCTGGTTACATTCCGGGAATTCCCGGACTACATCCATTGGCAGCGTACCATGACGTTCCATTGCCTAGCCGTGAATCTCCGATGTGCAAGGCAGAACTCAAAATCGGCTGAACAAAGAAAGTTATCCAGAATGAGATATCACATCTACTGCAATAACCAGCTAGGTAAATTAACGAACATTTCAAGAAAGAATAAGAAAGTTTCGTGATATTTAAAACAAGAATACTCAATGAAAATTCTGGAATTGGACAAGAAGATAATTCAAATAAATTTTTAAAAAGTATTTTAAAAAGTGTTATGTTTTCTGATGAACAATAGGATTCATGGGTATTTCAATGTCACGGTATAATTCATACTACGAGAACTTTTAGTATAGCCATTTTCAGCAATCCTTGCTGGATTTGGCAGCACTCAAACTCAAAGCAACAGTAAGCCACACACTTGAACAATTATAAGTTGGCATGCATGTGAGTACTGAGTGTAAACTGTATGTTGTGTTTATACTATTTGTATACTGAGTGCATTCTGTACGCTTATCAAATACTCAGGGATTACTTTCATATATTTTCCATAAATTTATTTAAATATTGTATATCCAACTTCTGTTTACACGTCACGGGGTGACTGATATTGTTGGACTACAACAAATGTTTTTTTAAAAATAAGTATCAAATAATATTTTGTTATGTTTTTGCTCGTGCACATCCTAAAATATCAGATAATGGTGTCATTGTAAGAAAGAATGTTACTATAAGTATACACATATTAGTGTTAGTCTATGAGTGTATGAGTTACTTTTTGAAAAGTTCATTTGCTCAATTTCATTATACATTCCACAAAATACCCATGAAATAGATCGAAAGCAATCATGAAATGATAGGGCCAAGGGTAAACAGCTAACACACCTGAAGTACAGAGCAAGAAGTTAAAAGATCATTTTGACATCTTTTTGTTTTGGTGAAAAGGGGTTTGACCTTAAACGTTTACAGTAAAGATCACTTCTAAAACGAAATTTCGGACATAGTCCCCCCCCCCCCCAATCCTGGATGTCGGCGCCTCAACAGAAGATCACAGTCGATATAATGTTTACACGTGAGTCAGCCACGTCACAGAGGTCGAATTGGGGCATGTTAATGTGGTCATCGAGCTGCCCGAGCTATTCGGATGGCTGACATTAAAAAAAACGAAATTAGATATATAGCTGTAACAACTAACACAGCTGAACAGCATACATAGTTGTAATAAAATACATAGTTGTAATAAAATACATATCTGTGCAAAATTGAGATTTAATAAAATTACCATAGAAATAATAAAATGCAGCGTTTGGCTTTTCTTTAAATATGTATTTTTTTCAATTATTAAAAAAAAAGATATTATAATGTAATTTATTAATCAAACTAATGTCCAATTTAAATACTTATACAATGTGGTATTGAAAGGGATCTTTAAAAAATATTTGTTTAGCTCTTACAAGTCGATAGAACTGTGTATATCAAACGAACGCTATCTGTACAGGGTAATAGAAAGTATTCAAAGTATCCACTACAGTAAGAAAGACAACCTCCAAGACGTAAAATACTCGAGACACGCTCAGAACTTGTCAAGAAAAATGTCTTTGTGTTATGATAGAGGCGTAATCAGCACCCCCTCCCCCCCACACTCACCAAACCTCGACACACAACCCCGGTATTACGACGAACCTTTGCCGAAAAGCCCCTGTTAAAAATAAATCCTTTTCAAATCAGCTCCTAAAGTCAAGCTATTGCCAATGTTTACGGAACAAATCCTAAATTTAAAGAAAAAAAAAGTTATTTATTTTCCAGCTGCGAAGAATAGCAGCACTTTCCTCTTGATGTTCGCCAGTCCCAGAAAAAGGCTTTGATGTTGCGAGTTATGGGCCCTGCAGTTCTTTTAATTCCAGCGCGCATTTGTCGCCTGCCAATGGGCCCCAGTCGAGGGTAAGCGAGAGAACGCGATTCAGGGAGAAAGCCAGAAAGGGCCCAGGAGAAAGGGGAATTAGTGGATGATTCTTGTTGGTATTGAAAATCATTAGCCGCCGAGTGCGGGGGACCGGGTTTTAAACGGTACGCACCAGAGTCACCCGACGCACGGTGGTGTGATTCGGCGTCGGGGGGACATTCCGCACTCGGCGTGGGTCAAATCGTATCGGGGGGGGGGGTGTAATGTGACGTCAACAGATCTGCACGTGGACACGGGCAATACAGGAGAATTCCAAACCGTGGGAGGGGAAAACGTGAAGGAATGAGTTTTGTGTTAGAGAGTTCTCGGTTTAAATAGTTGTTTGTGCTTAGAAAATTATCATTTCGTAAACATATTTTGAGTCTCTAATACAAAGACCGATATGGATTGCTGATCTCCTAGAGGACTTGGGTCATATAGCTGGCATGGAAGAAAAATGTCTAGCAGGCCAGGGCCCAATCACGTGGGCTGTAGTGCTACTACATGATCATGTTTTAACTCTTTTTTTTTTGTGGAAATATTTTCTAAAAATAAAATTATTTTTTATTCAATGGATCCTTTTACCAACAGACTTCATGGTCATGGCCTTCGTATCATAATTACTTCAATACATTGTAGACATGGCACTGAAATTGTTATTGCTTGCACAATTTTACTTTGAGAGGGAGATAGATAGATAGATAGATAGATAGATAGATAGATAGATAGATAGATAGATAGATAGACATATAGATAGATAGATAGACATATAGATAGATAGAGAGAGAGAGAGAGAGAAAGCAATCAGCACATCCATTACGTTTTTTTTATTTATTACTTTTTTAATTTTAAAATTAAATGTAAATTACGCTTGGATATAAACGACACGCAGGAAATATGACAAATTGTTGGTGCCGTGCAAACTCTAGCACTCAGTCAGTGATTGGCCCGGAAACAAATGAATAACTTTGGCCACCTGGTCAGAATGCCTGTCTGTCACTCCGCAATGAATGCTCACAATGGCATGCCGTCAGGTCTCTGGATCAGACGAAGAAGACCACACCGGCGATGGATCGATTCACTTAAAGGGTTCACGGCAGAAACCTTCAGGAGTTCTCACACTTTGCGACGTGTCACCAACACGCGCCTCTAAGCTGGCTGCTTCTTAATATTAGTTCACTGGATATTGGGATTGCTATTTTGTGACCTTTCCTCTCGCAATATCTGGCTTTGAGGGCTGAGGTGGAAAATATTTAGTTTTTAAAGTCTCTAAATGTATATTTTATACTACTAGACACGACCGCAGACTTGCTAATAAATAGTGCAAGGAACGGGGAGAACAGACACAAACAGCAGCAGGAAGAAATGAAAACAACGCGAGTGAACGTCGGGGGTGGGGGTTGGAAATTGCCGAAGCGTTCATTGTTGGTCTTGAGACACGCGCACTGCGCTTGCCAACCATAAACTGTGATTGGCTGACCCTAGAGAGGGTAATTCGTCATGCTTATTTGCACTCGATTTGTGCTTGTTCTGGTGAATTACAAAATGGATATAAGCATGGTAGATGAATTTTTGTATAAGATTAAATTCTTCGGGTTGCAGCTTGTACTATTCTGTGTTAATACTACTTTATTTGACACAAAATAAACAATATAGATCTATGTATTAGCAAGCGTCTCTTGTTACAAATTTTTAATTTTTCTGTGTGTTAAAATGGACTTTACCATTTGAATGTGATTCATCAATTGATGAAATAAAAGACATTAAACTTGTCTTGCACAGAGGGCAAGTGTTGATTGATAGTTGTATTTTAAAAAATCTTGCAGCATTTAGTTTTTTAAATCTATAAAATTTATACAATGCAATAATTCTACACTCAGTTCAATAAATTTAAATAAAAGAATGTCTTATAGAAGAGAAAGAAAAGGCAGTGAAAATGAATAAGGTGAGATATTATGTTCACTTCATTAGTTATTCCCTGTGTAAGAATTTCATGCCAATAGCCAATAGGAACCATTCTCTTTACCTGGAGGGCCAAATAAAGGAACTTGTCTTTCACTGGGCCGTCATCTCTAGTCTTTATATAATCACAAAGAGGCTCATACGCCCTAGTATTTATTATGCTACAATCGATCGTAGCTCAGACTCTGAGTTTCGGCCTGCTTTTTCCTCTATCACTTACAGTGTTCATCTGAAGATTCGCGCCTAATGATTACTCAAAACATTACAACCAGGAACCTGTATTTTATAAAAATGATTAAAAAATTATAACAAAAAAAAAATGATTAGGATGTAAATTTGATGTGAAACTTTATATAAAACCTGCAATTAAAAAATTGCATCATGATTTGGTTACAACCATGCAGGTTGTTTCCTGGGAGATTCAATCAATTGGTTACTAATATTATAATGTTCCAATAAAGCTTTGGTATACAAAATTGTCCATAAAAAGCAACACATTAAAACAAACTGTATCTTGGTGGATGCCCAATGTGATCAAATGTTCCCTGAACTCAGTGTATTCTCACTGTTGACCTCCTGTATCCACGTCCACGATGATTGATGAACTCTGATGTTCCCATCCATGAAAATGGTCGTTGTATTTACACAGTACTTCATCCCCCGAGTGAATTTATTATTTATAGGCACACTGGTTAGGTGAACGGCTCTACGGTTAATTAAAGCCTCGTGAGAAGTACAAAATGCGTGGTATTACTATTAAAAGGGATTCCTAAAATTATTTTTAAAAAATCTGTAGTTTACATTTACGATTTTACAAACAGAGGTGGTGGAATTTGTAAAAAAAAAAAAAATGTTTTTTTTAATGATTAAATTTCATAACTCTTACCTTTTGTCTTTTTGTAAATGTTATATTTGAAGAGCTTAGCTTTAAAGTACTTAAGTCAAAAATACACATTTTGAGAAAATGAAATTTTATGTATTTATTTTGTTGTTGTCCTTTTGATGATAGCATTTTAATATTTTAGGCTGTTAAAAGTTTGACCTAGTTATATTGTATTGTTTTTAACTTTATACCGTATAGATTTGTCTAAACTAGATGTTGGAGGTTCAATGTCAAGATTGAATTTGACAAAAATGGAATTTACCACTCTCTACCCGTTGATCTATTTGCGCAATGGACAATAGATTTTTTAACAAAAACATGTTTTAAAAACTATTAAAAATAACTTTGATTAAATTGAAACAGCTTTTAAACAAAATAACTTAAATATTCGACTGTGCGTCTTAGAATGTTTGAGCTTCATAAAGGAAAACGTATTGTCTGAGAAGATTTGTCGCTATTGGTATCCATTTAGTTGTTGTTAATCCAATATAAAGAAAAACAAAAATATTTATTTAAAAAATAAACAAATATACACTTTGTATTGAATCAGGAAAGGAATACTATTCATTTCATTGATTAAACATCCATCAAACTCTCTGCATTAAAAAAAAAACAAAAAACCAACAACACTAGAACTACAGCCAACAAAAAATGAGTAAGATTTATTTGATTTAAAAAAAAAAAGTAATAAAAACTTGTAGAAGTATTTAAAGTTAAACGCAATTCCAAAAAATAATTTCCGATTTTTAAAAATTCAAGGTAAATCATTCTAAATTACTTTATAAGTAATTTCATTTCAAATGAGTAATTCTGAAAGAAAACAAAAATGATGTCATATAGATCTATCCCCTAATGTTACATCACACTAATAATGTGTCAATATAATGCACACCGCGCAACAATCTAACATTAATATTCACAAAGTGGGAAAACCCCATTAACTATCATTCTAGATTACATTAAAAGTAATTTCAAATCAATAATTATGAAAGTAAACAAACAATTGCGATCTACAAATTGTTGCTAAAATTACAGGAGTTGAACAAAAAGAGATTTTTAAAAAATTCCTTCTCCAACATTGTTCTAATATTATTAGCTATTGTTTGGCATTTGTTTCAAACCGATAGCTGTTATGGGTGTCGAAAATTGACAAAATACTAATATTTTTCGTTTTAAAAAAATCCAGGAAATCCAGTAAACCTTTTCGTCTTTTTTGTGTGTGTGTGTGGCCCTTGTACATCCTTGAAATCCCCTCAACATTTTTGCAAATGACCCGAACCCTCTATCTGGTAGGGTTCAGGAGGAGTTGCAGGATCAAGCGTTACAGACATTTCAAATTTGTAAACGCAATTTTTGCCATGGCAAATTGCGTTAAAATTAATCATTGCAAAAAATGCCAGAAAATAAGAACGGTATAGATCTACATGAAAAAATGTTCTTGATTTCTTTCATCTTTAACTCATACTTTTAGCTGTTTCCGTCAATGAAGTAAACACGTTTTCCAAGGCTCGTTAATTAAGACTATCCATTTTTTGTTGTATAAATAAATTAGTATAGGATTAAACTATTTTAATAGCTTGTTTAACTTAATATCTAATTCAAAACTCTGGGTAATGATCTTCTTTTCTTAGTGCTTTTGTTTGTTTGTTTGTTGTTGAAATGTTATGGAATAATGTTGAAACTTTTACTTGTTTACTTATAATTATTAACAAGAAAAAAATCCCTTCTGCGAGAACTGCATTCAAAATTTCAGAAAAACTCATAACTATTTATGCTACTAATTTATCCTCCTATCCAACAACAAAAAAAATAATTATAATAATCAAAATAAAAATAACCCAGTGGCGACAGGCGTCGACGTAACAGGAGCATGGACAATATATAGATATATATAAACTTTATAAAAATATTTTAAAATTTCATAATTACAAATTAAAACGAGTATTTAAGTCAGAAATAAACTTTCTGATATTTGAACACATTTATTTTAAATAGTATGAGACAAAAATCGGGCGCTAAGTTTTGTGAAAAAAAAACCTTAAAGAAGTTAAATATTTATCAAATCATTTATCGCCAGTAGAAGTATGTAAAAAAAAAAACAAAAAAAAAAACACTACTTCACGTAAAATTGTACATAATCCATATAAAGAAATTTCCCTAGTAAATTCCTATAACATGTACTTTGAGTCACACAGTAGCGAACCGTGCGAAGAACAGCTACGCTGAAACTTACAGGTCTGTTGGCGTTGCGAAAATGTATTAAGTACTGTACATATCTATTTAATATCAATGAAACTGTTCCAAATTATTTAAATTTGTTTAATTATCCAGATTTTAGATCCCCCTTACTCCCGCCCCACGCCCCTTCATCGTCCTAATCCAACGCCCAAGGTAATACTGCTGCACATCTTGGTTGACGGTAAATTTGCGTCATTCACAACTATCCGCAGGATAAACAGGATGTACAAGGAATAGATGAAATAGATGACCAACAATCCGCACCGGCCCCACCCCATAGGACAAACAATGTCAATGTTCATCAGACCATCGCACACCACCCCCCCCCCCCCCC
>MUZC01000378.1:773672-787072 GCA_002072015.1 Radix auricularia | reverse complement strand
CCCCCCCCCCCGCGTTTCGCTGAGAGTTACCGGACGTAATGGCGATATGAACAACGATGTACAGTTTCATTCATCTCCCCCCCCCCTTGTAGTGTTTAATTAATCTTCAGTCCATTCATTAAACACCACCGTTCGGGCCCCTGCGACCAGCCTACGCCGGGCCAGTGGCGACAGGCGTCGACGTAACAGGAGCATGGACAATGAGGTGATTAGTCCGTGACCCGTCGTGGCCGTCCATCACCGTGAGACACCGGCCCTTTCATGACTGAGCCAGTGGCCGTCTAATTCATCGGCTTCGTCATAGGCCGTCGTGGTGGGGTTAATAATAAACGTGGGGCGGGGGTGTTATTTCAATGATCTTCAAGGTGACCTCTAGCACTGACATGCGCACTCACAAGACGTCACGACACGACAGACTACTGATCAGTTAATAAATGACCAGCACGGGCAACACTAAAACTCCACCATTTACTGGCTGAACAAACACAAGTTGTTTTGTGACACTAAAACTCCACCATTTACTGGCTGAACAAAAAACAACAACAAACAAACAAAATACACAACTAATTGTGTAAGAAGACAATAAATTTCAGCTTTATTTATGAACTAATACTAATAACAGTAGACGTTTCGACTAGTTCCTCCATCAGTATAATAACATGAAATACGGACTTACATAAATCTTAAAATATATTATATGATAAAATGTAGATCTATATTTAAATGAAAAGAACGGAAAAACAAAAACAAACAAGGACACATGATATAGGAAAAAATGAGGAAGTGGAAGTATCTAAAGTTAAGGTGAAAACATCAACGGGAAACGATCTCGAGGTTATGTAAAATTATGGATTTGATTAATTCCATATGGAGCAAACGTACCAAATCATTAGCTCCATATGGAATTAATTAGTTTGTGTATTTTGTTTTTTTTATTTAAAAGCTTTATGTAGTACCATTCTGTATGACTGGCTTAACAAACAGGAGTTGCTTTGCGACACTAAAACTCCACCAGTTTTGGCTGACCAACACGAGGTGTTTAGCGACATCAAAACTGCACAATTTTGGACATGGCTTGATAACCTCCTTAAAATCCATGTAATGTACTTTGTAACATACGCCGCTAATGATTTAATGACGGGTACACACAGTTGCGCATGCCTGGAGAGCGACGGAGGTCACCTAAAGTATTCATTTTATGAAAGTATTTGTCGAGGAGAGTGTTTGACTACTTTTCCGTCACTGAGCACAACTGAGAACACGAAGTTATTATGCCAATGTCGATAAAAAAAGCTTACAGCCGTTTTGCGAAGTCATGTTCGAAAATAAGTGGGAAATGAAGGGGCACAAACATAATCGTTTTTAAAAATTAAACAAATTATATCTTAGCTGGGGCTTGAACCTACGGCCTTCCGCGAGTAGGCGAATGTAGTAATAACCACTACACTACGAAATACACGCTATTCTGTTGTTCTGAAGGAACAAAGTAATTGACCTTAATTGAAAGCATTTTTGGTCTCGATGACCCCCCACCCTCTGCGCTACCTTTTCTTGCAATCTGATTGGTCGGTGGGGCTAGACAGCTTGCTTGGTGTCCGGCATGGTTCAACAATGAGGAGAATTATATATATATATAGATAGGAACAATAGTTCCGCTATAAATACTTTTTATGAGCCACTGACATTGACAGTGAACAGGTTACCTACAAAAAGATAATGGCAAATAGACAATAAAAATAAATTAAAATCATGATAGCGAGATTAAGAAAAAGGAAAGAACAAAACTACGATAGTTGAAATTTCAATAAATTAAAATTTTAAAAAATTATATTATGAGAGTAAACTTATGAAAAAATAAATAGATAACACATAAAAGGGTGTATATAAAAATAGCTTTTTACGAGCATTTAAAACCTTTAAAAAAAAACCAACAACAACAGGGTGGTAGTGTTAGAGAAAATAAAACAAATAAAAATTTACATGTGTACTATCGACAAAGATTGTGAAAATAATGTCTGTCAATAAAAATTAAATTGAAATTTTCCCTGTTATTGATATGTTTTTAAAAAAAAGTATCAATGACTACATATTTGCTTCCATGTTATACATTCTGAAGACACATAAGACCACTTATATTGAAAGGGGAAACTAACGAGACCACTCAAAATCTAACCATTATTGTTTTTAAAAAACACACACCCTAACTCTCCCAACAACCACTAGGGACACTAAAACATAACAACTACAGCCAACCACCACAGCCAACCACCGCAGCCAACCACCACAGCTACCACCACAGCCAACCACCGCAGCCAACCACCACAGCCAACCACCACAGCCAACAACCACAACCAGTCGCCGCAGTCAACCACCGCAGCCAACAGCCGCAGCCAACAGCCGCAGCCAACCACCACAGCCAACAGCCGCAGCCAACCACCGCAGCCAACCACCGCAGCCAACTATCGCTGCGAACAGCCGCAGCCAGTCACACCAGCCAACCACCACATCCAACCACCGCAGCCAACCACCACAGCCAACTATCGCTGCGAACAGCCGCAGCTAGTCACCCCAGCCAACCACCACATCCAACCACCGCAGCTAACCATCACAGCCAACCACTACAGACAACTACACTAACAACCACCACCAACCACTCAAGCAAACCACTACAGCCAACAAATACTACCAACAACCACAACCAACAACCACAACCAACAACCACAACCAACGACCACAACCAACGACCACAACCAACGACCACAACCAACGACCACAACCAACGACCACAACCAACAACCACAACCAACAACCACAACCAACAACCACAACCAACCGCCGGTTCTGACCTCCTGTTGTTGACAGCCCGACAAGCCACCAAACATTCATCACCGACCCCCACTGTCCTCCTCGCTTTGGTGTTCAAAAGGAAACCACCCCCCCTTTAAACTCCCCCTCACCCCCACAAGTCCCGAGGCCCGACAAGGTGTACACCCAGCTCACCGGCCATGGCCCTGGTTTATGACAGGCACCAGGCCAGTGCTGTGATGTAGCGCCGAATAGCCTCGAGGATTCTGACCGTTGTCTGTTGAGTGACGTTGAAGGGTCAGGACTACGGTCGTCCTCCACACCCCGATCTGACTTGACGGTCCACTGACTGTGTTCAGACCCCACTACAAGCTAATGCTTATTTCTAGCCTGCGTCATCTTCATTTGTTTCCATACGGCTTCGGATTCTAGTTTTTAAAATACACCTGTACTTATTTGATTGGACTACACAAAAGCCCTTAGAGATAAAATTTTGAAATACTCAATCCAATCACTTAGACATATGTTAATTGTGAAAATGAAGTATAGGTCTATATAGAGGTGGAAATTTAAATTTATAAAAATTAGGCCTAACTTCAATTTCGGTTTTTGGGAATGTACATCCGCTATATGATGTTGACCAAAAAATATCACTCAATCAATCGGAGAAGCAATCAGTGGCGTCGCTAGGGAGGTGCGGTGGGGCGGGCCGCCCCGGTGACATTATCAGGGGGGTGATATCAAAATGTAAAATTCTGTGTATTCCAGTTATTTTGCACTGGATAAATCGGCGGACTTCTATGGTTTAAGTCATGAGGGGGCGACACCATGAGCTACCGCCCCGGGTGACACCAACCCTAGGTACGCCTCTGGAACTATTTCAGATATCTGTAGAGCTATAACATGAAGAGACTCCAGTGTGTTTGTATGATCAATAAAAATTTACCAAACGTTTGACTCACTCCTGAAATATGTTGAACAAATATTTTATGGCACTGTTTTATATAAGTGAATATAGCACAGTTGTCTTGGGGGCGGATAGTAAGCTATATAGTTATTATGTAACACATGCAGCGTGTCACCCGAAGTATTTCAGACATACCGACCTTCCACCTTTGATCCGTAATCGCCTTTGTCTAAAATATCAATAGTTTTATTCATTTTATCTACTCCAGGTTTTTAACCTTTAACATTGTTACGTAAATGTGGCATATTGGAAAGCTGAAACAATTATTACAAATTAAAAATTATGTTTTTAAATCAAAACAAACCGATGTCCAGATACTGTTGATAGCTTTGTGTCATTCTTCTATATAGAGGCTTTGTTTACAGTCGCTATAGGTTGTTGGAAAGGGGGGGGGGCTTGAAATCAGCTGATTCTGATCTGAACCGCGGTCTTAGATTTATCCAAACAAATATATTTATAAACAAAAAATTGGTCATTGGTGTTGGCAAAAATCAAAACTTCGGAACCCCACGCCACACTACCATAAATCAGCTTCACGTTGTTAACTTTTTCTTAAAGAAATACTACAATTTAGAATTAAGTTGTATCTGTATAGGAAAGGGGCATTGTAAGATTGGTAGCGACGAAAGTATTGGTAGCGATGAAAGTATTGGTAGCGATGAAAGTATTGGTAGCGATGAAAGTATTGGTAGCGATGAAAGTATTGGTAGCAATGAAAGTATAGGTAGTGATGAAAGTATTGGTAGCGATGAAAGTATTGATAGCGATGAAAGTATTGGTAGCGATGAAAGTATTGGTAGCGATGAAAGTATTGGGTGAGAAGCCCCGGATGATCGGGAATACCCTCGAACATTTAAAAACCAATTTGTCGTTATTTTTGTCAAAATTGCATTCGCGTATTTTAATACTACCATCATATTTATACAATACATTATCTAAATTTAATATTTCATAATTATTCTATGTATTATTAAAGATAACAAATATCCTTATATTTAATCCCTTTTTTAATTGGTTACTGGGTAATTTGCAGTAAAATTTAATATAATTAAAAAAATTGAAATCAATAATTCAATTTAGGAATTTTACATTTTCAGGACTTTCACTCATATATACTTGATGCAGCGACAGGTAATTTTAAACATTTCGATTTGAACTTGACGTTCATCCTGAGATGCTGTATATAGCTACGTAATCCGCACAAGTCGGAATGCGTGAACGTTTCATCTACCAAAGTGACGTGCGACTCAATGCGTAAATAAACTTAATAAATTACTAAGATTTCACTTTGTGATACCACATGCACCCAACAATAAACCAGACTTTTGCTCATAATTTTCCTAACCCCTGAAGCATTGTAATATTTTAAATTATTTTTAAAAAATGTTTAAGCTTACTATGATGGGCATTTATTACACCACCTTATTTCTATATTGAGAAAATTTACGTAAATCAAAAGAAAATATTACGCACCAATCGCACGTGCGGTATTTTAAAGAGTCACCTCAGATGAGTTATCGCGAGTTTTACAAACATTTTCTTTTATACACAAGATATTAATTACTTGCGATATGGCTTTACCTTATTTCCCATTAAGCTGAAATACAACATTTGAAAAGAGGAATATCAAGAAAATTCCACACATCTGCACTCATGCTTGGAAAACAATGTACAATAATCTATTGGCCCTAACATATTTAAACAGTTTAAAAAACAACAACAACAAAAAACACAAAAAAAACGAACAAACTCCCCACGACATAAAATTTATTGGATAACAAAGGCACAGAATATCGTAGATAAATAAACAGTTTTAACTAGTGAAGTCAAACAACAAAAAACAGAAGTCACGTGACATTGATGAGACTGGGAGGGGTGTGTGATTTTATATTCATACAGATACTTGACATGGAAAAAAAAGAACACACGCAAAGACGCCTTTCTGCGCATGTCTAGATAATTGATTTCTCCCTATTTGTGCCTCTCCCCTCCACTCTATATCACTAAACGGCCCTGGCTTCACCTGAACTATCCAAGAAATTTTGATACGTAATACTCGTCTAGCACTTAAAGAATAAAATTTAAGAGAAAAAAAAAACAAAAAAACTCTGGTTGGTATATTTCCGAAGTCGGAGCATATCTGAAAAAAAAAATTCCAAAGAGCCGCACAACGTACCAGGCTGAGTGCAAGGACGGACCACATGGGGCTGTAACCAAAGATCAAAGAGGCGCAGGTGTGAAAATGCCGGCTTAATAAATTGTGCGCTTATCTGTTTTTCGTCGGAAAGAAGAGAAGGGGGAAGAAAAATTGAGAAAAAGAAAAACTCGATTTAGTCCGTAGAGATAGGGCCGCATTCTTTCACACTGACTGTTTTTGAGATCTCTGTACTAGGGTTATCTCACTGTGTTTATACTAAGTCTAACAACGGGTTCAGCGGGGGACAGCAGCGTGCTTATCACGCCACTTACACGGGGACCTCCGGCAAACACCCGTTACACCCCTGGATGAAATTGTTGTGTGCGCCCGGAGCAGAGTTGACAACTGACACAGAAAAGGTTGATAAGTACAGCACCAGTCGCTGTTTGCTACAGGGCCGCAGCGAGACAGACCGGGCAGGAAATAGCTCAGTGTTTGATACAGAGCCGCAGCGAGACAGACCGGGCAGGAAATAGCTCAGTGTTTGCTACAGGGCCGCAGCGAGACAGACCGGGCAGGAAATAGCTTAGTGTTTGCTACAGGGCCGCAGCGAGACAGACCAGGCAGGAAATAGCTCAGTGTTTGCACAGAGCTCCAAAGTTGTTTCCCTTTATTTCCCTAAAAACTTAAAGTTTCCATTGTTTCTACCTCTCATCAATCAGTTGATCTAACGAGCGCATTCCACCACAGAATAGAGACAAGTGTCCTAATCACATGAGACATTTCCTAGCGGAGTGTTCGTTAAGAATTTTGAAGATACGTCTCAGCCAACTCGTGAAACTACAATATTCAGTTGAAATCGCTACATTTCAAGTTTTGTCAGATTCTATCTGCATCCCCATTGTTATATCATTCATTGGCCGCAACGAGGCAAACACATTTTGGTTATAAAACTTCAAGGCCACCTTTATTTGGTAAATTAATTCAACGCTATCAATTTGTATATTTAGATGTCTCGCTACCTAATGCCAACTGTTTGTGTGATTTGACTACTTAAATTCAATAATGAATATCGTGTATATATTTAAGGCTAACACCGCGCTTAGCTATGAATGCTCTCTAACGTAACAGAATCAGTAATCGATACTTGAATATCGAGATCTAACATCTAAAGACATCTACCATTTGCTTTAACTCTAAGCAACTAAGTGTAGACTGGTCGCTGAGTAATTCTGTTTGTGCAGTCGGCGTGGTCGCTGTGCCAGGTAAATTCTACGTCTGTCGTGCACACGGCTAAAGAGTCTTGGACTAACTGATGGCTTTAAAGCTCCGTATGTTTGGCCTGTTTCGTAGTTGCAACCATTTAACCAGCATTATGGCTTGTTGCAGCTGGGCCAGTTTAAGGCTTAGGCAAACTAGGCAGCCGCCTGGGGCCTCAGATTAGTCTCATCATTAGTGGGGCCTCGCAGAAGAACCTTTCCATATTCATTTTACAATTTTTCGATTACATTTAGGGCCACCAAATTCACTTAGCCTAAGGCCCCCAATTCCCTTAGAGCGATACTGGTTGCAGTCTCTCAAAGCTATTTAAAAAAATAAAAATCATTAAAAAAATATTAACCTTTGAGTACCTGTGATATGTGGTCGGCTTTCCAAGCAGCGTAACTCTGAATGAGATTTTACGTCAAACAAAATTAATTGTTATAGCCCTTGGTTTTTTAATGGAGCACGTAGCTTTTTCATGAAATTGTGGACTTGAACTCTTCATGCTAAGAGATTGTCAGAGCTAAAGGCGGAAATACGCCTGTACTCATACAGAGGCGGTCAGTTCTTGATGAGCCTTTCATTTTGAATTAAAATAACTAGATTATTCATTTTTCTAAATAGAAAATTTTCATGTAGATCATTTTTGGGGTTTTAATGTAATCAAACTTCCAATTTTTCTTTAAAAAAAGCCAGATGAACGATAATTCGAAAAAAAAAAAAAAACTAGAGAAAATTTTCTATATCTGATGAAAAAAATAACATTTTTTTTGCTGAATAATTTCTTTTATTTGACAAAACACATTTCTGATATAACACTTGGTCTTATGTCTTATCTATACAGACGCTACTTCTATACAGAAGATTATTGCGCACCCAGACCATGTCAGTCTGTTGGCAAGTGATGCAGCGTTCACAGTAAAGGCTATGAGGATTCCATGCATTATCCAGCCGCCTTAATTTCCCTAACTGGTGTTAGGTACCCATCAGGAGTTGGGAGGAGTCAGGGACGCTTGGGCCCCAGGAAAAAAATCTTTGCCTTAAAATGGATTCGAACCCGTGACAATCGGTACGCCAGCCGAGTGCGCATGCAACTCCACCACTGTTTAATAAACCCCCCCCCCCTTAACACACACTAATATATGTGATAGCCTGGATAAAAGATGCAAGTAAGACCAAGGGAGGTGAGGTTTCCTTAATTGTGATTACTATAAATATAAGATGCGTTACTAAATGCTTTTAGAAAATAGTAAGTCAAAAGAGGGCTAACGATTGCTACAAAATGTTGGATGAGGGAGCGATTACTTTCTTCAACTTTTTTTTGTGTGGATTATTCCTAGATGGAGACATAAACTTAAAAGGAATGTCCAGCAAAGACTTTTAAATATGATTGTACTTGTATACAGTTAAGGAATAATTTACTGTGCCAAAGGCGTCGCTAGGGTTGACGTTAACCAGTGCAGTAGCTCATAATGTCACAGCCTCACGACTTACCCCACAAACCCCACCAGAGTCAGCCAGTGCCAAAATAACGGGAACATACAGAGTTTTACTTTTTGGTGTTACCCCTTGTGATGGTGTCACCCGGTGCGGTCCACACCCCCTCAGACCATAGTGACGCCTCTGTCATATACTTTAATTATTTTACGTATTGCAATACATATTTGAAATCTAGAGTTACAAAAACTTAGAAGAAATAAAAAGTAGAGATAGTCTAATACATTGCTTAAACTTAACAAAATCTATTAACTTAAAAGCATAAAAATTATTTCCGGGGAATTTATCTTTGTTTGCTTCCACTTTAAATGGCATCGAACCACCACCTTGTTGAACCGCACACCTCTACAGACTAACATTCTTTCACACATTCTGTTAGAAGTAATCGCACTCTTAAATCAATTGTTTCATTCGACATCGTCAAGGTACGCTTCCACAACTTGGCGCACAGTCGCAGTCACTTCAACGGAACTTGTTTAACCAAATTCTTAAATCAATAAATACACGCGTGGATATCAAGAAAACCCGGAAACATAAGATGGAGTAACTAAAGGTTTGGAAGTAACGAACTTATAAGACATGGAAATTTTGATACTTAGTAAAAAAAATGTTCTGAGTCCTATACCTTAAAATAATTTTTCAGATATTGTTGGAGATGAATAAAATATGGAAATCTCAAAGCATCAGGAAAGTTGGAAATTAAAAATTTGAAATAAAATTTGTATAAATTATATTGACAGAAGAGTGAAGGGTTGTGTATAGGGTTTGTTGAAATTCAGTGTATTGAGATATATTGTGGTGTGTCTAAATGTATTGCGGGAACGGAATGTTTTTAGAAATGTGTTGTGTTTATTAGATGTGGTGTGTTGAATTTTGTTGTGGTAAATTTAAATGTGTTTTTGTATGTTGAAATGTGTTGTGTTGATGACACGTGTTGTGTTGATGACATGTGGTGTGTTGATGACATGCGGTGTGTTGATGACATTTAGTGTATTGATGACATGTGTTATGTTGATGACATGTTGTGTGTTGATGACATGTATAGTGTGTTGATGACATGTGGTGCGTTGAATAATTGTGTTGTGTTAAATAGAAATGTGTTGTTGCATGTTGAAGTGTGTTGTGTTTATGACATGTGGTGTGTTGAATTGTGTTTTGGTATTCTAGAATGTGTTGTTGTATGTTGAAATGTGTTGTGTTGATGACATGTGGTGTGTTGAGGACATGTGGTGTGTAAGCGTTCACGTTAGAAATGTTAGTAGGTATGAACTTTTCCAGACCGTCCATTCCGAGGCTCATAACTCAACCGGTCGTTAACAAGTCTAAGAACTCATACCTCTCCGAGCAGGTTAACCGGCCACTAATTTCCACTGGCCAGGTGCCCGTGTTTCTTAATTAAGCCAAATGATTACCCCCCTTAAAGCGGAGGTGTAAACAAAAGGGGGACAACTGGACTCGTACACCTTCATAAGCGCAGTCGTTTGTTTTTGTTGCGAGTTACCGACCTTCCTGTCACTGACTAATGACGATCTGGGCACTCGCCATGTATTTTGTCGCTACTAGAGTGAAAAGACATCCATCCGTGGTCCAGGCAACAAAAAGAAAGAAATTAAACCCGGGAAACGAGGGGACATAACACACTTATCCAGTGGATAATTATAACTCAATGTGGATTAGGTCTCGCCTGGTGAAATGTTTCACGGGAAAGGATGTTAGATGAATCCATGGGTGGGCGGCAGGGCAGGTGGAGTGGAGATGGATGTTTTTAGTTTGGCGTCTTCATAAATAGGAAGTACTAATTCGTGTTAGAGTGGTAATTTATGGAAAGGTTACGTTTTTGTCCTAGTTTGCCCCTGCCAGGGCCAGCCTTAGGGAATTGGAGGTCCTAGGCGAAGTGAATTTGGTGGCGCTAAATGTACTAGAAAAAAAATACTGAAAAAATAAAATTACAAAATTTGTTATAAACTACTTGTATTAATATCTAACTCAGCAAATAACTGAAATTTATATAAACATATTCGTTCAGATGTCACAAACCTTCAATAAAAAATAAACTTTTCGTGGTTTGATAGCAGGAAAGTCTACACAAAATTGTGAATACTCCAGAGACTTTATGATATTTCGTTCGATAGATATTATAATCAGACTGTTCAGGCGTTCTTGCGTTATATTCGTTCTCAGTTTTAATTAAAATAATTTCAACTTGGAAAAACTTCTTTTCCCCAATGCAACATCAAATCTTAATTGTCAATGCTACATGAAGTGCTATAGCCACATTTGGAGCAGCAATATTCAAACCATGATCATAAACAAAACGTAAAACATCAAGAGAAGACGAACTAGTATCTAGAACAATGTTAGAAAATATCTGCAATTCACTGTTTAAATTCTTCGGATCAATATCTGAACCAGATGCCTCGGTGAGCGCAATATTAAAATCCATGTAACATTTCATTAAATTGTTTTTGAAACTAGAAAATGCTATACTTTGACATACTAGTAAAGTTTTAGCATAAAATTCGTGTAATAATTTTATTAACACAAAATATCTACATCCATACCCATGCTTAGAGTTATTTCTATATATTTTTTTTTACTTACAAAAGCATTTAAAGATAAAATGTTTACTACTTAAAACATTTTTCAACAGTTGTATTTTAGCACAAATTTAGACTACACGTTTGCCAATCTTGTGTAAATGTTTCTGGACAGATGAATATACATGCTACAATATTACATTTCAAACAGGTACTATTTATAAATAATCAGCGGGTAAATGTATTGCACTGATTGTTCTGTTTCTGGTAGTTTATACCTAGGTCGCAGTTATAGCTCTTTATATACATTTTTTTCCATATGATTCCTGTGTGAGGCCCCAATTAATCAGAGGCCCTTGGCGGCAGCCTAGTTTACCTATGCCTATAAGGCCGGCCCTGCCCCCTGCCGTACATGTAAGTTGGAGGCTAAGGTATTTAAGTGAAAGAGTTAAGAGGAATAGTATTAATGAGACCAATGTGTCTCATCTGGATGGATGGATTGATGCATATATTGATTTTAACTTTTAATTTTTGATCCAATCGAAAAATACTAAACATTATTTATGATTTTTTTTTATTGCGGGTAAAGATATAAGAACCATGAGCTCATGAAAATGTAATATAAAATAAAAAGCAGCATTTTCCAAAGCCTAAATTTTGTTACTGTCAGACTCGGTTAGATGATTTAAATATAGTAAAGCTTAAGAATCGAATGATGGCCAAGTACTCAGGGTTCTCTGCAAATCACAAAGATGACCAAGCAGCGGTCTCCCAAATGACTAAGATGACCAAGCAGCGGTCTCCCAAATGACTAAGATGACCAAGCAGCGGTCTCACAAATGACTAAGATGACCAAGCAGCGGTCTCCCAAATGACTAAGATGACCAAGCAGCGGTCTCCCAAATCACAAAGATGATTAAGCAGTTTTCTTCCAATCACAAAGATGACCAATCAGTGGTTTATATAATTTGGTAACCAGACATATGCGCACACGACTATTGCGCACACGACAAACGCGCACAGACAATCCCGCAATGACACGAATGCGCACAGGACAAATGCGAACACCGATAAATGCGCACACAGACAATGGCGCACACGGAAAAATGCGGATATCGACAATCGCCCACAGGGATAAAAGCGAACGGCTACATTAGCGCACACTGACAAAAGCGCAAATTGATAATAAAACTGTAATTTACTTTTATTAAAACCAACAAAATATGTTTAAATATAATTAAGTTCAAATAGCTATCAGTATCAGAAAGGAAGGCAAAGTTTGGAGGGAGAAAAAATAACAAAATAGACAGCAAAAGAATGTGAATTTAAAATAATTAAGAAAAAATAAAAAATGTCGAAATAATTTTTTCACTGTGAGAATGAAAGATACAGTTAATAATATAAACAGCTACAAGAAATATATGAACTGTGGCTATCTGGTTTTAACTTTTAACTGCTTTCATTTTCATTTAATGACTTTTAATCATTGCTATTTATACACCTTTTCATTTTCCATTCAAAACCTTCATACTAATACTTAAAGTGCCTTGCGTTTATTGAATCTTAAGACGAAAACTCGCATTTATAATATAATAAGTTATTAATAAGTAAGTAATGTAAAGTAAAGGCAAACGGCAAAGGAGGTAATTGGTAAATGGCAAAAAAATATTATAAAATAGTTACTCATTATTTATCTTTATAAACTTATTAAATAGCCATTTTTTAAAAACTATTACTATTACTTATTACTTAAACAACCAGGAGGATGCACTTATAAATTATAAATCAATAATTATTAATATAAATAAGTTAAATAAGTCTATTTCATAGTAATAGTACATTATTAAAAATTAAGTCAGGTAATTTACAATTAAAATTAGTTAGTTACTATTACTATTATTCAAAAATGACTTTAAATTTAACTCAAGACTAATGCCAAAATATTAATATAACTATAACTATTAAGTAAGTGAGTAAGTATCATTAATACTATTAAGTTAGGTTATGATTTCAATTTTTAAGTAATTTTAATTCAACACTTTTAGCACCTAAAGCCTAAACTTAAAATTAAAATGACATAATTTATAATAATTACTAATTAAATTAAATTACATAATAATATAATTTTATTACAGTCACAGTATATCATAAGATTAAAAATTAAAACTATTTAAAATACTTTTACATACATACT
>MUZC01000378.1:730184-770785 GCA_002072015.1 Radix auricularia | reverse complement strand
AGTAATAAAATATCAGACCATTGGTTTACAGCTAGGACTTCCTTCTACACTATTAATAACCAAGATTATGTACCAAATAAATCTGCGGGTTGAGAGAGAGTTTGGAATAATATTGCTTGTTAAGTTAAGCAGTAATAATAATTTAATGTTTTAAAACTTATTTGCCTTTAGAAAAGTGCAATACCAACTCATATTTTTCTCTTTCTTTTACTTTTATAAAAAAGAAAAACACAGATATATTTAGTCTTTAGTCAAAGTGTTATTTTCAACTATATGACTATATGCTTAGGCATTAGTATTATTAGTTATAAACTGTTATTTGTTTAATAATCATTTTACAATCTTCCATTTAAATTTAACTAGGCCTACATGGCTAAACATGCTGGAAGACCAAACTACGCTATTCTATTTTATTTTATTTTTTTAAAAATTACATCTCTTAAAAATCATCACTTAGCCTGCACTTAGCAGTGTTACTAGCACGAACTATTTCAACTAGAATCTATACATTTAAAAGTTAATACTTAAAATTATGTAAATGTATATATTATTGTAAGCTTTAAACATGATGTATTTTTGCTGCAAACCTCCTAAGCCTAAATCCATTAAGAATCTTAAAATTGGCAATGTATAACTTGCAATTTGCGCATTTGTCGGTGTGCGCTAATGTAGCCGTTCGCATTTGTCCCTGTGCGCGTTTGTCGGTGTCCGCATTTGTCGATGTGCGCCATTGTCCGCGTGCGCAACTATCGGTGTTCGCGTTTGTCCTGTGCGCTTTTGTATCATTGCGGAATTGTCTGTGCGCATTAGTCGTGTGCGCGATTGTCATGTGCGCGTTTGTCACGGAACCATATAATTTCACCGCCCTTGTCAAGATCATCACCTATAGCTGTGGTCTCCAAACTACGGCCCGAGGCCCAGATACGGCCCGCGAGACCCTCTCATTCGGCCCCTGGAGACCTTTTAATATTTAAAAAAGATAGGTTTTTTTTAACCTGTAGTTTACCCTAAAACTTAGTAGTTGGGGGTTATTAGTCAGCCCCCAAACTGCTGTTTGACAGTTGATTCGGCCCTGGAGCAGAAAAGTTTGGAGACCCCTAGCCTATAGTATAGAATACAGCAGTCCTGAAAGGCGCCTGTGAGATGATTTCATTAACAATTTGTTTACATGACGCATCCACCTTGAAATAATAAGTGTCATAGCGTCCAGCTTTGTATTTGTCAAGTCAAACGATCAGGATTTTGTTGATGGTCCCCACCGCTTTGAGTCACGGGACTGTCATATATTGGTCTGAGGTTTTGTGGTGAGTTACTTTTTATTTTTCGACATTGTGGTATAATAGTGTTACAGCCTGGTTTTGGATTCAATAAAAAGGCTTGACTCCATTGTTTCACCTAGAAATACAAGTTCTTTATACACTTATATTCATAAATAATGGTTCTGTCGGGGCCGTTTTGTCTGGGGCCGTTTTGACGGGTGACGATAAATAATACATCTATCATCAATGCAATGATTCTTGTATAAACATATTATCACCTAAGAAGGGGCGGACTAATACTGCCCGGGGCCCCTTGCTGCAATCATCCGGTGGTCCTATCCAGCCAGGGTCCCTTTAAATAAAATGACTGCTAGCAGCTAAAATAAGATTGTAATTAAATATTAATCATGAAAAAAATACGAAACTAAAAATTAGCTGTTTAAAATGTTCGCCGGTATGTTAAAGTTGAATGTTAAAAGAAAAAAAATTAAAAAATATATTCCACCCCTGGAAATGGAACCCGATATCGCTTGCAACACGAGCCTACACTCTTCCACACGACCAGCAGAGTTTATAATTTTACCAGAGTTTATCTATAAATTTTAAGAATATAAACGATATTTTATATGTTCTCTTAGTAAGCCATTCAAATCAAGTTTTTCGATTATTAAGGCTATCAGGTCTGAGTAGCGATCAGTTTAATAGACACGATTTATTAATTTATTATATTTTCAATGGTTGGTGCAAACATTTTTACACTTTATTATAAAATATAAATAGTTTGCGGGCCCCAAAACCACCGGGAGCTCCTGGCTATAGGCCGCGCAGCTATCTGCCATACATTGCACAGCAGTTTAGAGTTGTAGCGCAGCAAATTTTGATGAATATAAATATATATGTGTTTGTGGAATAATATTTACAAAGAAAAAAAAAATCATGTTAAGCCTGGTCCCTTTTGGAACTCAGGACGTGTTAGCGCATTTTCGTATTATGTATCAGTACTTATGTTAGATATCAGCATTATGTAGTTATCAGTAATTGTGTTTAGATTTTAGACATATTTTTATGAATTTTCTTGTGTAATGAATATACCTGACATTTTTTTAATTTAAAAGTCATTTCTTTACATTTAAAAAANTACCTCTCGATTCGCAAAGTTTTTTGGTAGTTTTAACGGGGTTTTTTAACGGATCGAGTAACTGAGTGTTGATGCACAAATGGCAGGTCAGGACATACAAAAAAAACATATATACATCATGGGTCTAGGACTTATGGATGCTGTGATCAAAGGTGATGACAGACGGACGGACGGACGGACGGACAAAACGGGTGCAATAGCGCATTCGACTTCTCGAAAGCACATTCGTTATTATTATTATTAATTTTTTCCACATGACCCAAATAAACTTAGAGCGTACATTGACGATGGATTTGATTGTTGGAAAAGTAAAAATTGGTCCAAATAACAACAAGAATCTCGCGTTTTGTTAATAGATAGACGACTTTATAGTGGTGAGGTGAAACACGGAGAAAAGGCATAGCGACACCAAACAGAGAGAGAGAGAGGAGGAAGAGAAAGAAAGAGAGAGAGAGAGGGGGAGAGAAAAAGAGAGGAAGAGAGAGAGAAAGAGAGAGAATGAAAGAGAGAGAGAGAGGGGGAGAGACATAGAGAGGGCGAGAGAGAGAGAGAGAGAGAGAGAAAGAAAGAGAGAGAGAGAGAGAGAGTGGGGGAGAGGAGGGGGAGAGACAAAACGAGGGAGAGAGAAATGTCTTGACTCGGCTATTTTTCCCAGCAGCGATCATTACTAGCGTACCGCCAACAGAGCCAGCACAATTATAGGGTCAACACTCATATTTTCAAACATGCGCCGGAAAACGGATGATTAGCTGTGCGCATGAGCGGCCACGACTTCCGACATCTGATTAGTACCGCGTGAATGTTCCCGCGTGAAAACGACGCGTACGGTAAGTTTTTTTTTAAAGTAAGGAAGCATCCCCTCCCCCACCCCCACACTCCCAGCCCCCGCTGTTTCTTTCCACCCTGGCCAGTGTTTCTTCTAACGACCGCCTTATTATTCCCGCTTCTGATCTCATGCGACACAATCATAGACCCATCGGGCGGTGACTTCAGCTCTGCCACCCTGAAGCTTTTTTGTTGTTATTTTTTACTTCTTGTTTAGCAACCTGTTTCCTTTGTTAGCGAATACCAGGCTTTTATAACGCTAATTGGGTGACAGGCTCTACTGAATAAAATGAAGGGTTGGGACCACCTAGTTGCGCTGAAGATTGTGGATGTATTCATTGTGATGCTGGAGACGGGTGAAAGTTAATGCGTCAAAATTGATTTCTAGATATATACTACATTATGAAAATGGGTAAAAATTGAGTTCTAGATAGTACATTATTGAAATAATTAATCACTGAGTTCTACACGCTACCTTAAGATCTACATACTACTTTATGAAATAGGTAAACATTAACATCTCGATACTACTTTATGGAAATAGGTAAACATTAAGATCTCGATACTACTTTATGGAAATAGGTAAACATTAAGATCTCGATACTACTTTATGGCTAATAATAAGCATTAAGATCTCGATACTACTTTATGGAAATGTTTACCTATTTAGTTCTAGATACCAGTTAATGTCAATGTGTAACAATGAGTCCCAGAGTCTCATATGGACGTGGGACGTGGTGGTCGAGAGGTAGCGCTCTCGACTGTCATACCGATGGTCACGAGTTCGAATCCATACGAAGGTGAAGATTCGTTCCCGGGGCCTGAGGAGTCCCCGAGTCACCCAGCTCTGAATGGGTACCTAACTAGACAATAGTTAGGCGGCTGGGGTAATGCGTGGAACCCCTATAGCCGTGGCCTGTGACCGCTGCATCACTTGCCAACAGATCATCTCTCATGGTCTGTGGACGCAATTATCTTCTGCATAGAAGGAGCGTCTGTATATCTAAGATAAGATAAGATACTAGGATGTAAATGTATACACCTACTATTCAGGGGCAGTTGTTTTTGTTCAGATCCTTACAGTGTTTCTAAGGTCTGGTTGGCTGGTATTGATGCATGCATAAGTATATTGTCTTATAGGAAACCTATGTGTTGGTCTGTACTACTGGAGACTGTAGAAAACAAACAGATTTGTGGTTTATTTTCAGGTAATGGACACCCTTGACGTGCGTGACGTCATTGGAACTAATTTTATCTTTGACCCGTAATTTGACAAATGACACTTATTTGAACTTTAACCTCTATTTCGTCTATGATCTTCAGTCTTGCACATCCTCGGTCGGCCCTTTAGTCTTCTTATTTTATTATTTGCAATCTATAAACTGTGTATAGCTGACCTACAGTATGGGTTTCTCTCTGGGTGATCTGCTATTGTATTCTGCCTTGTTGGGGGGGGGGCATCCATACATGGCGTCACGCACTTGGGGGGGGGGGTCACATTTTTGTGATGATGTGTGGCGAGGGCAGGGGATGTTGAAGAACTGTGACACATAAAAAACCGCGAAAATTAAAATAAGATTACCACATATATATTTCATTGCTTACGATTAATTTAATGACGTGTTGAATGGTTTCACGCGTGTTAACGATATTAGAGTGCACATGTAGCCTTATGGTAAATACCTACTTAAATGACCATAAAGTGACTTGAAACATGCTTTGTGACGTTATTTTGGAAGGGACGGGGTCCAACTTTTTTACGACGTGTGACGAAAAAAAAGGGGGGGGGGGCAAAAATCATCAGCCAAAATCACGTGACGTCATTTATGGACGGCCCCTTTTTTAAACTAATGCCACTAGCAGACGGATCTTCAAACTACCTTTACTGTATAGACAAAAAATATGATCTCTAAACGCCATTTTCCAATGCTGTACCGCTAATTGTCCTTACTACCTTTGTGTCTGCTGTTTTGAGCTTGTTTTCTGATTTACTTTAAATGAGGGACCAGCCCAAAAAATGCAGGAGACACTGAATAAACTGAGTTTATAATAGAAACACTAACGAATTTGGGGTCGTTAGGGTTGGTGTCACCCTGGGCGCAGGGCCGGCTTAAGGGCATTGGATGCCCTAGGCAAAGAGAATTTGGTGGCCCTAAATTATAGAAAAAAGCCATATTCAAAGATTCTTGTGCGAGGCCCCCACTAATGATGAGACTAATCGGAGGCCCTAGGCGGCTGCCTAGTTTGCCTATGCCTAAAGCCGGCCCTGCTGGGCGGTAGCTCGTGATGTCACCCCTCCACGACTTAACCAATAGATCTCCTAAGAGTCTGTCAGTGCCATATAACGGGAACATACAGATATTGACGTTTTGGTGTCACCCCTTGTGATGGTGTTTCTCCCCCCCCCCTAATTTGTAGTTTTTCGGGACTGTTTTATTATTATATTCACATTTAACTTATTTCACCGTATCTCGTAATATTTTTTGTTCAAACTGAAAAAAAATAGTTTTTTTTTAAATTGACATAAAATCGTACACAGTAAAATTTAGTTTTGGTCTCTACCCCTCCCCCTGATTGTGTCACCTTGGGCGGCCCACCCCACCGCAATCCCCTAGTGACGCCACTGAAAATAACATAAGAAATTAATCAAACCTTATTTCGATCTTTCGAATCTCCTTATTTACAAATTGTATTGATGTCTTACTTTTAAAATAAACTTTGATGAATAAACAACAAAAATAACAACAAATATTTTTGTAGAATAAGGTAAAATATATTAAATTCTTTTTTTTCAGGTCGTTACAAAAGGAAATCAAACTAAATCAGACAAAGGGAGGTCAACTCATAGAAGGTGGAGTCACTGTGACAATGTAATGGCTGGGACAAGAAATTTACTTATGAAGTTAAGAGGCCCCCTGTCAACATGTATAACGAATGGCTGAATTAATGTCCAACTTATAATTAATAATTTCAAACACACTTTCAAGAAGAGACCCCCATCATTTTGTTTTATTAGGGGAAGGCATTCGTGTGTTCACTTCCTGGTGTATTTTGTCCCATACGTCACGAACATTTTTTGATACCGTGACCCACTTATTGAAAAGTGGTTCCTTTACTGTATGTCTAACACGGCCCTTATTTTTGGTAAAAAAAATAACATCAAAATTCATTTATAACGCACATGTTAAAGTGGTCTAGTTTGTGTGTGTCGGAACAGTGGTGATTTATGCAAAACATAATAATAATAGCAATAATTTATAATTATAATAACATCTAGCACACATTTTATTCTAAATCTTGTAATTAGCCCTGGCGGCTGGATTGCGAAGTCAACAGTGCGCTCGCCTCACAAGCTGAGGGGCATAGGATCGAGCCTACGCAAAGCTAGGATGAAAATGATGAATGACTATCGCCAAAAGTCCTCCGATGACCTGGAGAGGAGATGGGCGCCGCCAAGGTCTACTAAGCCCCGAGAAAGTTTCTACAGAAAGAAACAAATGTTGCCTGCGTGGGAAAAACAATCTGTTTGACATAACATTCTATTCAAACGTTGTGTAGAAGAAAACTTTAAAACAGTGAGCATAACTAAGAACTGAACACTTTATTGAACATTTCTACTACTTAATGTTTTTTGAAAACGTGTATAAAAGGACTTATTTAGACCAAAACTTATTACTAAGTACCGTACACGAATCTAATTCAAACTCTACTGGTTATTTTATTTATTTTTTAAAAATTTTGTATAAAATTCATAAGTCCATACACATTATTAAGCGATGCCCATCTTTGACTCTAACTACATGCCCATAAATGACTAACCACATGCCCATAATTGACTAACTATATGCCCATAAAACTCCTATAAATAGTGGCGGAATAGCGCGAAATTTCCACCTACAAAACTGACGTAGAAAAACATGCATTTAAGTACATCTATCGCACATGATCTTTAAAACAAACCCAAACACTTCAATCTCCAATTCATTGTTACGTTAGTTCGCTCTTTCCCCTGAAGTGTGCACAATATTAGAACTACTTTCATGCCAAAGACATCATTATTTAAATGAGATTAAACTAGGGGTGGTACTAGTTAATTTTTTTTTTTATTAAACGGGAAAAATGTATTTCATTAATCTAATAATTTCGATTAATTATATTTTTATAATGTACATATAGATTCCCTTAAGGGGGGATTAATTCATTCGTGAAATAAATTAAGTCGCGGTATTTCCATGGCTCCCAAATGTTGTGACGTATCACGGCAAATTCGTTCTGCTATGCAAGAAATAAGTAATAATAATTCAAGGGAAATGTATGTAAGTAGCAACAATATTAATTATTAATAAATTTCGAAAAGAGATATTAGAAATGATTTTTAAAGTTTTAATTGAATTTCAATCAACCAAAATAATTTTAATCCATAACAAATGTACAAGATTAATCGATAAATTAAACGTTAATTCCTGCCACCCTAGATAAAGCTAAATAAAATATTGCGCACCAAATGCGGTGATGTTATCTTTCAGAATTTTATGTAGGTTAGAAATAGATCCACAGAATTTCGTTTCATAAAGGTATTTCTATTGGATAAGATCTAAATTTCACCTTGAACATTGGCTATGATAAAACATTCTGTTAAACATATCCCACATACACAGTTCACAAACATACACTTGAAATTTATGTCATAAACACTTTCTGTATTAGGGGTTTTAAACAAGAAAATGCCACTTCAGCTATATTTTTTTATTCTTTTCCGGTCTCAAAAGGTTAATTTCATACCGAGTTTTGACCCTTTTATACTTCAAGTTGAGTTGCGGGCCATAATAATTTATAACTTCATTTTTATCTTATTTCTGCCATCAAAGGGTTCATTAAGTTCATTTTTAAAAATTAACATTTTAAATGAACAGACATTTTTTTGGTGATGAATCTTTTTAAAAAATATGTTTAATATTAAAATTCCTTTTCTTGTTCAACTCCAGGGCAGTACATAAACTTTTCATTTTTGTCACATCTCTTCTCTTTGAAAAGCTAGAGGTAAGATTCAGCGGTCTGTGATGTTACTCGGGTCTCTTGTATATAGACGACAGCGCTCCTTACTTGGGGGTAGGGGGGAGGGAAGATATGCGTTTTTCCGTTTTTACTGTTTTCGAAATTTGTTACTCACGCACATTAATATATTTTGTCTAAGGTTTTCTGAGGCAGAGTTAGTTGTGTGTTCAAAGAGAGATTAGGACAGTAAACTTAAACAATAACATTCACTAAATCTTCTTGTAAGAAAAAGTTTATCTTTCTAAAGACCCAGAAAAAAAAATGACTTGAACATTTGCTTAAAAATGGAACAATAAAATACCCAAAGAAATAAATTTGAAAAAAAAAATACATTTCATGTTCCATAAACACCACAGACCAGACCACCAGTGACCACCAATGACCTCTAGAAATACAGTAACCTAACATAACCTACGTGCCTATAAATATAATTTTAATGTTTGAGGATCCCATCTGTACAATTAATTTCGAGTCTAGTCAATATGAAAAGTTCATTACAAAATCAAAAAGTACTTTTTAAAAATATTATTAAATCCGTTATATTAACTTGTGGCGTCTGAGCCGTGCGTGCCAAAAAACTTTAGATCGATTTTTAACAAATTTCCTCGTAATCTAAAATTTTGCAGGTAGACTCGTACCGATGATGTATCAAAGTTTCTGATAAATCGAATGTACTGTAATTGAATTATTGAGTTTTAAAATTCTTTTATTTATCTCTATGTTTCAAGATAATTTTTTAGATAAGAGTGTCGTGGTGCGTAATATGTTCAACAACCTTTCCTGTCGAGCAATAAGGTGTGCATTACATTGACAGTACTTTTTAAAAATATATTCACGATCGGTGCGCATTATATTAAACACGTTATGCGCGACATAATTATATTTTTTTCTGATTGTTTTACCCTGCGTATTGTAATGAACATCCTTATATCAAGACTAGATTCTATAGCTTTTATCGTATACAAAGGATTTATAGTCAAAAACTTATTTTTTTACGGGTTTAAAAAAAAAAAAAAAAAAAAAAAAGTATTACAGCCGAAACCACAATAATGAATCAAAATAATCTGTTAGGGTTGTTGAATGAATTTCTTTATAAAAATTTTTGAATTTCTTACTTAATATCAAAACAATTGTAAGACGTCGGAGTTCGATTAATATATCTAAGAACCCTGTCTCTCAATCATTTCACCCGGCTCATCTTATTTCCAGCTATTCTCTCGAGACGCGTTTAATTCGTCTTCATCGCCGTTCCTGAACACCCACACGGAAGAAACAGCGTTGAGGAAGAACTAAGTTTCACACCCACGAAGGTGTGCACCATTATAAGTGAACGCATTATCGGATTTCCACAAAGTTGTGTCTGTAGGGTTGGGGATAAGTCTAGAGTTGAGAGAAGCATGTTAGGGATCATTGTTTTCAGGTCTTTAGGGCTTCAGGCGTGGTATATGAACACAGAGATGGTCCAAGTCCATTTGATACATCTGTAGTAAGCGTAGTAGAGGCGTGGGGAGGGGGGCGCCTAGTGGTAGTTACGGGTAACAGAGACGCACATATTCCCACTTAAACACCATAGACCAACGCGCTGGGCTGTAAGCAAACACGAATTTTAACACCTTCTGGGAATATCATCCCTTGTCCATAGAGTGATCATAGGAAGAGATTAACAAAAGTGCCTTGCATTTTCTCTTTAAAACAAGACCTATTTAATCTGTGGTTCTTGCAAAGCTCGTATGGCCACTCACGTACGCTTGAAATATAAACGATTTGGGAATTTACTCAAACGTTGAATTTTTTTATTTATTTAAAATTTTTTTTTTTTTTTTACAAATTTACTCATGTTTTGAGATCTAATCTAACGAATGGTAAGTCCTCACTTGATGCCGTTAAATATGGATTCCCCCAAACGTTTCATTTAATCGCCACCAGTCTCAGACATTTGTTCTCAAACACTTATTTCCATTTGCTAATCTGAAATTCTCATTGGACCAGTTGCATCCATGAACAAACATATTTTCATGATGTCCGATTTGTAAAAGCATCATCCTAGTTTGGCATTTTTTTAAATAGGAAGATTTAAAAAACCTTCCAATTTCTGAAACTATCTATATCTCTAAAAGTGTCCAGAATCTTAAAATCGTTATTTAAAATCCTTAGGGATAGAATGGTGAAAGAACTTTTATTATAAAAAAAAATTATGTTCACCATTATGAATGTGATATTCTCAAAAAAAAAAAAAATGGATCTAAGCTATATCGCATATGTCGATACAGACACCATTGCCACATATACTCGGCCTTCAGTCCTATATGACTTCCTGATACAGACACCATTGCCACATATACTCGGCCTTCAGTCCTATATGACTTCCTGATACAGACCCCCTTGCCACATATACTCGGCCTTCAGTCCAGCATGACTTCCTGATACAGACCCCCTTGCCACATATAACCGGCCTTCAGTCCTATATGACTTCCTGATACAGACCCCCTTGCCACATATACTCGGCCTTCAGTCCTATATGACTTCCTGATACAGACCCCCTTGCCACATATACTCGGCCTTCAGTCCAATATGACTTCCTGATACAGACCCCATTGCCACATATACTCGGCCTTCAGTCCTATATGACTTCCTGATACAGACCCCCTTGCCACATATACTCGGCCTTCAGTCCTGCATCTGTTTCCCATGCAGACATCTTCCTGTCTTATTCCTTTTTTCCCCAAATCATTAGAAGAATTTCTGTAATATTTTCTATTGATTCGAGCTCTTGTGATCGACATTGTACTTACTGTATATTATACTCATTTTAAAGCAGTTTGATTTTTCTCATTGATGGCACCCAAAATATTTACAAATGTCGACATTTTTCTCAATATGTCATTTACACCTGAAAAAAGTCCATCATCAACAAAAGACATCTACTACCCAACATTTCAAGCCAGAAAGTGATGACGTCAACCCTGATCATTTGATTCGTCAACCCTGATCTTTTGATAGCTGTGATGACGTCAACCCTGATCTTTTGATTGCTGTGATGACGTCAACCCTGATCTTTTGATTGCTGTGATGACGTCAAACCTGATCATTTGATTCGTCAACCCTGATCTTTTGATAGCTGTGATGACGTCAACCCTGATCATTTGATTCGTCAACCCTGATCTTTTGATAGCTGTGATGACGTCAACCCTGATCTTTTGATAGCTGTGATGACGTCAACCCTGATCTTTTGATTGCTGTGATGACGTCAACCCTGATCTTTTGATTGCTGTGATGACGTCAACCCTGATCATTTGATTCGTCAACCCTTATGTTTTGATAGCTGTGATGACGTCAACCCTGATCTTTTGATTGCTGTGATGACGTCAACCCTGATCTTTTGATTGCTGTGATGACGTCAACCCTGATCATTTGATTCGTCAACCTTGATCTTTTGATAGCAGTAAAGACGTCAACCCTGATCTTTTGATAGCAGTAAAGGCGTCAACCCTGATCTTTTGATAGCAGTAAAGACGTCAACCCTGATCTTTTGATAGCAGTAAAGACGTCAACCCTGATCTTTTGATAGCAGTAAAGACGTCAAACCTGATCTTTTGATAGCAGTAAAGACGTCAACCCTTATCTTTTGATAGCAGTAAAGACGTCAAACCTAATCTTTTGATATTATAGCAGTAAAAACGTCAACCCTATCTTTTGATAGCTGTAAAGACGTCAACCCTGATCTTTTGATAGCAGTAAAGACGTCAACCCTGATGTTTTGATAGCAGTAAAGACGTCAAACCTGATCTTTTGATAGCAGTAAAGACGTCAACCCTGATCTTTTGATAGCTGTAAAGACGTCAAACCTGATCTGTTGATAGCTGTGATGATCACTGCAATCGACCTACAGAAAATGTCCACACAGCATTATGACTAGCAGGGTGGAAATTAAAGAAGATAAAATCAAATTAAGGGACGACATCACACATGGAAAAGAAAATAGAAAAACTGTGAACAAAACACCAGACTTAATTATTAAAATTTCATGAAAATAATAAAAAGTCTGCGATCTAAATAAAAAACCCAATATCACTTGCTAGTCTAGTATGACGGTAAATATTAGGACAATAAATGACCAAGACAAGATTTCTTCTCCCAGCCCTGCTCCGTCCATCTTGTTTCCCAGGTTGGGAGAACAGTTTGGGCCCAACAACTGACGCCTAGCCCATCGTTTGATGTGGCTGTGAAGGGCAGTAAACGGGCCCTTGAGACGAGAAAGACTTTGCGGGTGGTCGCGAACATTGATAGACGCAGCTCTTCTTAGTGCGCAACATTCCAAAGGTGCGCACCCCTCGTAATGCGATACATTAGTTAGATACAAAGATAAATAGTTGTTTTGTGTGCGTGTGTGTTTGCCCAGTCCTATCTCCAAGATTAAATTTCTCGGACGTGACACGGGGAAACTGAAGATAGAGAAAGATTTGACTCTTTATTACTTGTAGCGCTAGTGGCATTAAGATTAAGTTGACAAATCGAGAGGCCATGCACGAAATATGAGAATAGCACATGATTTGACCCTTTTTACGTGGACAATAGGCATGAGGGGCTGTGCTTTCCTCACGGGGGCAAATTTCAGTGGAAAAAAAAAACTTTACTGACCTAAACACTGAGGGTGGTCCACACCAGCGGCGGTTATATACGGTAGGTTTGGCTGATGAGCGACCGGTCCAGTGATGTGGATTTTCAATGCGTGTGTAGTACTGTAGTTGGTCTTCCAAGATACAGTTTTTAATGAAGCTCGGTGGAGAGTTAGGGCCGCTAGTAATTGAGCATACACTTACAAACATTATTTATCGTTTATCCAATTCAACAGTTGTGAAAATCCAATGAGTGGGGAGTGGAAAGGTATAAGGTGTAGTTTGTGCTGTCTGATTAAAAAAAAAAGAAAAAAAAAGAAACACACACACAAAAAAGACTCACAAAAAACTAAGGCGTGTACTCGAATAAAATTGGAATCCTTATACACTTAAAAGAGTGGTGTTAGTGCTTGTTGAATTACCTCAGTTTTGCTATCTATGCATTATACAAATATCGCAAGAAGCCAAAAAATCATGTTAAGCCTGGTCCCTTTTGGAACTCAGGACGTGTTAGCGCATTTTCGTATTATGTATCAGTACTTATGTTAGATATCAGCATTATGTAGTTATCAGTAATTGTGTTTAGATTTTAGACATATTTTTATGAATTTTCTTGTGTAATGAATATACCTGACATTTTTAAATTTAAAAGTCATTTCTTTACATTTTAAAATTTTTTATTTTCTCTTTAATCTAACTACAAGTCACCACAAATGATGACGTTAAAGTCTCTAAACCTTTACACATATTCTAATGACGTCAACTAAAAAAAACAACTAATTCTTTTGCACGCCTTCGCACCACTCTTGAATGCTTGAAAAATGCTCTATTCGACTTCCGGCAATGCCGGCCGTTCCCTGTGCCAGTGTTAACTCTCGATTCGCAAAGTTTTTTGGTAGTTTTAACGGGGTTTTTTAACGGATCGAGTAACTGAGTGTTGATGCACCAATGGCAGGTCAGGACATACAAAAAACATATATACATCATGGGTCTAGGACTTATGGATCCTGTGATCATGGTGATGACAGACAGACGGACAAAACGGGGGCAATAGCGATTTCGACATCTCGAAAATGCGCTAAAAATTACCTCAGCCAAACCTGAAAAATTTGTCTTTAGGAAAAATAATTGGACTGTTCAAAAATTATATATTTTCCTTTCTTAAAAAAATGACCTTTTAAAAATTCATCAAGTTTTAAACTGATAATAGAGCAACATATTAAATTTTTAAAAATGGAACGTATGCTAATTTTTTTTAAAAAAGGAGAAAAAAGTCCACATTTAATTCTGTCCACAGGGAATTTAATCGCTGTAACTAAAGCAAAGTAAAGAACCGATTTTCGAAGGGAAAGAAGCGGTATATAATCTGACAATTAGATTCTTCATATTTGTTGCGTTGATAATGGATTGATTTAAACTTTCAACAAGAACACAAAACTCTTTACAATTTATTTTAAATTTAAAAAAGCGAATAGTTTTACCATGAAAATTGCATATGAGTTGAGTTACTGTTATAAGAACGTTTCAGTCAGTATAAACGTTAAGTCTAAAACGCATTCATTGATACTTGAAACGGAAACTATAGATTTGAAATGCTTAGTTATAATATGCTATTATTTGTAACGAAATAATAGATTTTTTTTACCCCAACCCCTTTCCCAATTTCATTTCTTTCTTTCTCCCTCTCTCTTCCCTTTATACCAAGTTTTTATTAACTTGCCCTCGCTCCTTTTTGTCTGTCCGCAAAATTTAAAATTTTCCAAAGTAAAAATAAACCACTTCTGATGGTCCTAGAGTTCTCAAAAATTGATCATGGTAATATCTTGGAGGACAATGCATTGTTTCGTGTTTTCAGTTCAATCGCATACACCGTAGTTAGTTTAATGCATTTTTTAAAGTTTATCTCTATATAGCATTTGTATTTGTGAGGTGTTTGGTATAAAAATAAATAGAGGTAACAAATATTTTTAAAAGCCACGTTTTTTTATAAGTGGAATAAAATGAAGAAAATAAATTAAAACTTATAAACTCAAGTACTTTGATTTAATATGACTAAAATGTGGGGCGGGTGAATCAAAATCCCATTCTAATTTAGAGATACAACACAAAGAAAGGTGTTTGGTATAAAAATTAAAGATTTATAATTTAGATGGATAGAAGATAGATCTATAAGTGAGAGAATGAGTGAACTGCATATGTAAAAGCTCATAAGGGCACGCCCCACGTTTTTAGTCATATTAAATTAAGGTACTTGAACGTATAAGTTTTAATTTATTTTCTTCTTTTTAGTCCACTTATAAAAACGTGGCTTTTAAAATCTTTTTTTTTAACCTCTTATTTGTGAGCAAAACTTGAGAAAAATTCAGCTCATTTTCTCATTTGACCTCCGGTGCTCTCTATGAAAGTTTTCATTGTTGATAATATAAATTTATATTTTAAAGTTTCATGATTTTCTTAAAGAAAATTCTACAATGACCAAGTTTTTAGCGCATTTTCGAGAAGTCGAATGCGCTATTGCACCCGTTTTGTCCGTCCGTCCGTCCGTCCGTCATCACCCTTGATCTCAGCATCCATAAGTCGTAGACCCATGAGGTATATATGTTTTTTGTATGTCCTGACCTGCCATTTGTGCATCAACACTCAGTTACTCGATCCGTTAAAAAACCCCGTTAAAACTACCAAAAAATATGTCGAATCGAGAGGTAACACTAGCGCAGGGAACGGCCGCCATTGCCGGAAGTCGAATGCGTAATACATCAGGCATTGAAGAGTGGTGCGAAAGGGTGCAAAAGAATTAGTTGTTTTTTTTTAGTTGACGTCATTAGAATATGTGTAAAAGTTTAGAGAGTTTTACGTCATCATTTGTGGTGACTTGTAGTTAGATTAAAGAGAAAATAATTTTTTTTTATATTCATTACACAAGAAAATTCATAAAAATATGTCTAAAATCTAAACACAATTACTGATAACTACATAATTCTGATATCTAACATAAGTACTGATACATAATACGAAAATGCGCTAACACGTCCTGAATTCCAATAGGGACCAGGCTTAACATGATTTTTTCTTCTTCCATCGGTGGTTCTAAGACTAAACAAGTATATTTCTTTTTGTTCTTCGTATTTTTCTATATCTTTTTACCCAAGAAAGGACCTTGAGGTGTTGTATATTGGTGTGTGTGTGTGTATGTGTGTGTGTGTGTATGTGTGTGTGTGTGTGTGCGCGCTTGTGTGTGTGTGTATTTTGTAATTCATTTTTAAAAGTGATGAATTGTGATGAATGTATGAGCCCAGAAACGACAACGACAAGTCGATGGTGACTTTAAGACGCACCCAATAAGAAATTGCGGATTCTATTCCTTCAGAGTTCAAAACACTCTTCCAACTGTGACGTCACCATTTACGTTAGGGACGTTCAAATTAACTTAATTCTAGGACATCAACATTCCCATCGCCAGTATCAGTGCCTTTCAACGTGACCATTTCCATCTACTGTCTTTACTTATCTCTCTTCTCACACCGCGTCTCTCTCTCTCTCTCTCTTTTCTTCACATTTATAAACGCTATCTCTTTAGCCAACTCCAAAGCAAACACATTTCATAACACGTCAAAACTAATGAATTTTTTTCCCCTGGGGCGCGAATATCTTTTAATCCTTAAAGCCTTGGCTTTAATTGCGACCTTTATCTGTGGGGGATACGACTGTCATACCATCAGGGGAAACAACTGAAACAAGGAAAACTAACAAAACTCTCCTTTGTCTTCCAAGGGAGGCTAAGACATAGGCCCGGCCACTGGCATTTATTGCCCAGTGCAACAATAAAGTGACAAATTATTTATTGTTTCGCATCTTTTTTTCCGCATTTTGGTCGTCCGTTTATAAGAGGTTTGTAAAAAAGTTGTATTTATAAAACAAAATAATTATAAGCAAAAAATAAATTAAGAGGTATGGCTCATGTTATGAATGCTTGTAATCTCACTGTACGACAGTTATCACTGCAAGCTATATGCTAGTAAATATGGAGGCTTTTTATGCTTTTATCGTAATTTGAATTACTGCAGCCATTTAAATCAAACAATGATTGAATTTCTTGTACCGATTGTTACCTCTCTTAAATTTATCACATTCAACATCTGTCACTCGACTGATTGTGGTAAATTGCGCCCCAGAGATGGGCGAATTCAAATTGTGTGAATTTGACTGCATTTTTAAAAAATAATACACATAAAACAACGGAGATGTGTGTCTTTATGCTAGGTGACAAACATATGATCTAATAATAACGTGTAATCTTTAGTTAAAGAAGAGCATTATCAAGGCAGATAGGGGAGCTAATATAGAGGTTCAGACTTCAAGATAACTCATCATCGCCCAAAAAGAAAAAAAAAGAGGGGGGGTGGTGGATAACAAATCGGGTGGAACACAATGCCGGGCCCTGAAACAAACGCCTTGACATGATTGGGTCATCGGGCAAAGCTGTACAAACAGCCGTGTCCCCCTGTGCGAGAAAACAGCATCTGCCTTTCGGTACAAAACAGCTTATTGCAGTGTTTCTACAAACACCGCCTGTAAACACCGAGCTGATTAAACAGAGAAGAAACAAAGGACACAAACAAACACTCGTCACAGCTTGACTTCATGAAGGCAAAGACGCTGGGGTAACGATAGGGTTGGTTGAGGGGAACTTTGCTGGGACAATAACTTTGATTGTCTCTGAGACTAACTTTCCAGATTTCGGTTTATATATTTAAAAACAACAACAAGTCAGGCATGCTTGAGAATAAAAAAAATATTGGGAAGTAGAAGTAGATCAGAAGTGATACGGATGATTGAGAGAAAGCTGATTTTGCGTCCTACGCTTATCCATGGCTTATGTCTAGGCTCGTATTTTTTTTATAAATTTGAGTTTTGAATGTTGATAGAGTGTTTGTTTTCATGGCTTGTGTATACCAATGCATCAATTCTCGAATTCCAAATGGGAAGCAGGATTTGTGTGTGTTTTTTAAAGGTCGAATTGAACTATAAAGGAGTTTTTAATCCCAACGCCAAACTGAATTTTGTTTCTCATTATTTTTTGCTTTGCGTTTCCAAGTTTGATTATAATGATGTATCTAAAATAACTTCTTTGTTATTTGTCCTGCTAAATATTGTTACTAAGTTTTGTCATTTAATTAAAACATTGAATGATTGTATCAACCGCCTAATGGTCACCTCTGGGGTCGAACTACAAATTCTCCCACATAAAGCAGACTAACATTTATAACCCCAGTAGCCGACTGTCGAACTGTCCCTATCAACAGGTGTGTTCTTATCTCATAGTTTCCTTTCGTACCATTGCTCCCCCAAACCATGTTTACACTCTGGAAGACTCTTGTACAAACAATGAAGACTTTTTTCACACTTCTCAGACCTTGTTCTAAGAACATTCCAGGAGGGCATGCGCGTTGTCGCTGGCTCCGGTAGATACTTCATGTTGGAATCCTCTGTGCTTTCTAAGACGGTGAACGTTTGTCACGTGATTTGAAAAGAGCCAATGAGATGAGTTTTAGAAAAAGGCCATAATTGGCCTACTTAGCGCAGAGCTGTCGGTGGATGGCGCACTCAGTCATTTGTACATAAGTGTATGTGTGTTTATTAGTCTAGGCCCACGAGGCCCTCTCATTCTTCCTCTGGAGACCTTTAAATCTTAAAAAAACAACAACCAACAACTTGTTTTTCCTTATACTTTTTCATTCTTATTTGGACCTCTAGTGTGTAGTCGGCCCCCAAACTGCTGTTTGACAGTTAATTCGGCCCTCAGGCAGAAAAGTTTTGAGACCCCTGGTCTAGGATAACACGGGCTGACATGTAAATTGTGTATGTCCTTACGAAATCTATTGGGATAATTGTATAAATGAAAATGTTGGCTGTTGTTGATGTCACATCTCTGATCAATGAAAGTTGATTTTCTGGAGAAAAAAAATTACACTATTTGTGTAAGAAGACAATAAATTTAAGCTTTATTTATGAACTAATACAAATGATAGTAAATGTTTCCGCTAATGCCTTCATCAGTACAATAACATAAATAATTACGTACATATATCTTAAAACATATTATGTGATGAAAAGAAAAACAAAAACAAACAAGGACACAGAATATAGGATAAAGGAGGAAGTTGAAGTATCTAAAGTAACAGTGAAAACCACAACAGGAAAATTATTTTGCAGTCAGGTAAAAATCTGGAGAAAGTCGATTGGAACATTAAAACTAAGAGCGCTTTCGTCTTTTCTTTAATTATTGTTTTTTTAATGGCTTTGGGTTTTATACACCTCTTAAGTGGTAGAGAAGAGAACGCTATTGGAACATGGTATCCATGCATGCAAACTGACCCACGGAAGCAACACAATCGGTCAATGGTAAAAATACCAAAGTCATCATTACCTTAGAGAAATATACATGAAAATTTGAGCCAAACTAAATGCAGAGCACACAGATTTTTTTCTTCTAAAGTCTTAAAACTCTTCAATGGTATTTCAATGAACAAATTTAAATTTCTGAAAATACATTTTTGATTGAAATCACGTGCAAACTGAATATTTTGATGCTAAGTCTTCTTTTAATATTTTCTTTCTTATTTTTAAAAAATGTTAAGCTAGAAAACAATGTGCTTGGAATCTAATACTAATATAAACCTCCACCCCCCACTCCATATTTCCCACAGAAGCTCTATCTCTGCTACCGTTCCCCTTGGTCCACAGTTTATGATTTCGAAGGTCCATATTTGATATCAATCATGGCCCGGGACAGGTAAAACTGTCCCTCGGGGAGGGGTTGTCTTCACACATCAAAAGTCACCCAGGGTGCCGGCCCGCGGGCCGTGATATTCCGGTAATGCCGGCACATGGAGAAACGAGGGAATCCGCTTGTTGATACTAGGATTAGCTGCCCCTTGTTCGAATTAGGCAGATGGCGCTCGCCCCCCATCATCTTTCACTTATACGATAACTGTATGTTTGGTGGCGTGTTTGTGTCCTTGCGGCCCGCGGAGGGGACCACAAGCTCCAGCAAATTGATAGGTCGGCCGAGATTATGACCCCGGCATTTCGACAACGCCGGCATGTCTTCTGTGGCGGCTGAGAACAGTTTAAAAGGGTTTGTTAACCATTTGAAATAAGCTCCCTGTAAAGTTTGTGGTGGAGGAATGGAGCAGTGTCTTCAAGTGACTCAAATGATGATTCATTGAGATAGAAATACTGAGTACTACGAATAGTAGACTACTTGTGAAGAAAACAAGAAGTCCAGCACTTGTGATCCAACAAATAGTCGAGTATTTGTGACCAAAAAAGATATAAAATAGTCAAGTATTTGTTTTTTAAAACAAATAGTCGCGTTCTTGCAATCGCAACAAACTAACAACTGTTCTCGGTGGTCGAGTGGCATGCGCACTCGGTTTGGCGTATCGAGGGTCACGGGTTCGTATCTCCGTGAATGCAGCGATTTTGTGCCCGGGGATAAGGGTGTCCCAGAGTTCATTCAGGTCCGAATGGGTACGTGACACTTGTTAAGGAAAACTAGGCGGCTTGGTATAGCGGGGTGTCTTACAGCCGTGGCCCGTGAATGCTTGCGTCACTTGTCAATATGTTCTTAACAGAACGCAGGTTAAAGTAATCTTATATGTAGGTTAATAATAAAAATAATATGGCTGTTAACGATTAATTTAAATTTAATCGTTAACTTTTGGAAAATTAACGATTCATAAATCTTTTATTTTAATTAACGCAAATTTTTTTAAAAAATGTATGGTGTCATAAGTCAAAAGTAACATTTTTTAAACGTACTATTCGAAAATCGAAATAACTCTGGATATGTCATCTTTTAACCAACTACGCAAAAAGACATGGATTTTGACATTATTTGGTTGAAAGGATTAGCGGGTCTTATGACAATATAACCAACAAAGCTGGACAATCGTTCACAAAGCTTTAGTTTGTCTCTGCTGAAGTATCTGATACTGTAGTGGAAGTTTGATTTGCAGGTGATATGTAAGCGAAGTGTTAAGACCATGGTGGCTATATTACCCGTAAGCAGCGTGGCTGCGCGGATATTTGACCGACGCCATGCAGGAGTTTAGAATCACCGTGCTGGAAATTTCATAAAATATTGCATACAATTTAAAAAAAAAACAACTTTGCACACGAACCAATGAAGCTTAGACTTAGAGGGAACATTTCATGTTAGGCAAACGATTTCTCTTGATGGACCCAACAACCCTTTTTAACATTTTGAACATTTACGTCAGTCTATAGTTTAAAACAAAAATGTTCATGTAATCGTCTGGAAATTCGTTTATATTTAACCGCCGAAATATTTTACTTTCTGACTCCCAGTACATTTATAAGTGATGGGTTAATTAATCAATAAATTTTTTTGAAATAGCTAAATTTTTTAACGATTGATCGAGAAATTAATTGTTAATTTTCGTTGCCCTAAATAAGTATGTTTAAAAGACATAAGACAAATCTCTGGGATATGTGTAGATCGTTAATATCAGAATACCCTAGAAGTAAGGTAATTGTCTGTGATAGTCAATAGAAATTACGGAGTAATGACCCTGGAATGGTTAAAATGTCGTACTCAAATGTTGCATTTTGGTAAAATGCTGATTTTACAGATTACTTCTCATGTCATTACAACATAATTTAAGTCCTCTCTATATTTTGTATTATAAAGATTTTCATTTTTAATTAAAAAAAAAAACAAAAAAAAAAACAAACAATAGTAAGGGGTTAAGGTGAAACCAACGGAGACAAACCAACAATGAATGCCCTGTGTTCCATTTGGATGGTCATTTAACAGCCGACGGCGTCTAAAATAAATGACAAATGAACAGAATACAAAGATATACTACAAATACACACTAGATTTCAACAAATTTCATGAAAATCTTGAACGCGTTCCGTCTTACATATTGTTTACCCTTTATGAAGACCCAGGCCGTCAAAGAGAATTTTGCATACGTTGCTTCCCATTACAGTTTGCTTTAATTGTATATGCCACTGTATGCCACTATGTACCACTGTATGCCACTGTATGCCTTACTTTAAAACACCAAGTCCAAATCTGGCGGATTTTTTGTGAATGCATTCTTTGGTTCTCTTCTTTCTGTAACAACTAAACAGCTACATGCTCCTACAGACTGATACGAAAACCGTAAACGATAAATTCAGATCAAACATACCAATTTATCATACATGAATGTTTGTGTAAGGAAGTTTTAAATCAAGAATGAGAGGAAGAAGAAGTCTAATTAATGAAGAATATTCTAGCTTGTATAAATCCTTCAAGCTGCAATACTTATAGAGACGAATGGCTACTATAATAATATTGATTGATTTGATTACCTTTATACATCTCAACTCCGTCGTTCAAATTATAACAATAATACAAAACTATTGCATCCTCATAAATATGATTGATTATTCATTGCTAAACAAAAGTTAAAGACGTTGTATTCGGTGTAAAGCCATTTCAACTTTAAATGTCTGGCAAGTACATGCGCAATGCAACTTGATCCAAAAATCAGCCTCGATTTCGCAATCGGAAGCCATTACGCCCATTGATCCAAAATGGCACCCAAGGGAGGTGACAGCGACGAACAAATCCGAGGTTATCCCCTTCCAATCGACAAGTATTAACCCTTGACTGCCTGTAACGGAATCGTTTCATTACAAATTGACCCTTTAATATAGGCGGACGAGGGGAAATCTTTCTTCCATTAGCTTCCATCGCTTGATAATGGTATCGGATAGCGTCTTGGCCGCGACGTTTTAGTTCCAGCTACGCCCCGGAGTTATCCTCACTACGAGGCCCCGGAGACTGGCCCAGAGTTCTCTCCCGTCGTCCTCTTCATCTTCCGTAATCTCAGTCTGATGTCACAGCAAATGAGTTTCCAGACAAGTGTAGGATCCTATTGTCTCCAAGCTGTGCCTCCCTAAAAATAAAACCCATAAGTTATCCGTAACCTCATTTTATTTGTCCGTATCATCTTGTTATTTTTAAGCTGCAACTTTTGATTGCCAGCATTACCACGTCTTAGTTTGTATCATAACGTCATGTTATGTAACATCAATTGATATTATGCATTAAGACATTATTGTATTTAGTCTGCAAATTTTTTATGAAGAAGTTTCGGAAATTTTATGAAGAATTAGATAAATTTTTTTGTTTAAAGAAATGATTAATTGTTTTATTAATTGTGTTACCACTATAAAATTGTTTTATTATATCACCACGATAAAATTGTATCTCTTGTCAACCTGATTTGATTTTATTCTAACTTAACTACACTTTATTATTATGACATCCATATCATTACACATTTTTTATCAAGACAAATCCCAACTAAACCACACGGCCGTACTGAAAAGTTTTTATAAGTAAAGTAACACGACGCCTTTCATTGCGGTTTTATTGCTGTAATATATAATTCAACACTGCACAATGTGCAGTGACGATTACGAGTAAAAAGCGAGGCTCATAATGTTAATAAATAAAAGAACAATTAAACTTCAGGAGAAACAAAGCTGGGACATATGTCTTTGTGCAATAAACGGCAGGGCATGCTGGGAATTTAAAACTACTCTATGTGACAAGTGCATCCGTAAATTTCAGATAACTCTGCGACTATGACGAATCTCATGATGATTTTTATTTCATTTCAAAGTGTCTTAAATACTCAGACTGTGCTGTTAAGGTTAAGTTTTTGTTTTCATTAGATGTGTACGATAATTTCAAAGATACAAACGTGCTAAACTAATATATAACGCCCCTTCTGTTTACTCCAGCTAAACTAATATATAACGCTCTCTTCTAATTACTCCAGCTAAACTAATATATAACGCCCCTTCTGATTACTCCATGGCAGCTAAACTAATATATAACGCCCTCTTCTGATTACTCCAGATAATCTAATATATAACGCCCCCTACTGAGTACTCCAGATAATCTACTACATAAAGCCCTCTTCTGATTACTCCCATTTCTTGTCTTTCTCAATTCCAACACTTTTTTGAAATTAAAAAAAAATGTTTTAGTTTCTATAGACTTCTTCTTTTTTAAATTATTTTTCAGAACTTCCATCTCCTTGTTTCTGGTACTTGAACCCATGTCTCGCAACTCTCTGTTCTGCTCGTTTCATTCACTTCTCCCTATCCCCCCTTCCCCCTTTAAGTTTCATGTCCCTTCGTCATCTTTTAAAAAGTCCGCCCCCATTTTCTTTTAGAAAATGTTCAAACTCCAAATCATGTATTCTTATTTTGCCTTGCATTAATCACTACCCCTCCACACACCTCCATAAGGTTATCATGTACACTCTCTTCAAATTTTATTCTCTTCACTGCCATGCCATCTTCTCTTAGTCTTAAATCTAATATATCTACTTTCATATCTTTTCTTTAAATTCTATTCTATTGTTATTGTCATATTTCAAACCATGTGTGCTCATACTTCGGTACATGTGTTTGTTAATACTAAGCACACCACATTCACCCCCACACGCCAAATAAATTTTAAAAAAAATATTTAAAAATATAAAACAAAAGCAAATGAAAAATCCGTATTCCAACTCAATCTGTTTTGTCAATGTATGCTAAACCTTTTTTTTATCAGGGGTCTCACAGGGCCCCATTAACTGTAAAAAAGCAGTTCGGGGTCGACTACACACTAGAGCTCCAAATAAGAAATAATTAAAACATAGACTTTGTTTTTAATTATAGATTTAATATTATTTTATTAATAATATTAATACTATATTTAATATTACCGGGTACTTAAGAATACGTTGATACACTCCACATGAACACCCGTGTCGGTGGGAATGTTGAAACTGTTTCCTGGATACCAAAATACTAGATATTTCTGGCTTTAGATTTGATGTCCCGAACATAAACAGTGACCTGAGATTATCATCAGACAAGTTAGTTCTCAAATTGTTCTTCACGTCTGTTCACACAAGTATGTTGTTCCGAAGATTGAAAGGTAGCTTGATGCAAATGCTATGACATTAGGAAAGTCTTCCTTGGGCAAAAACTGGCAAAAACTGAAAGGTACTTCTTTGAACTTGTCCCTAATGAGGTCATTTGAATCCAAGTCAGAAAACCGCCCGGCTAGTGTCATTTACGAAGTTTTGGTTTAAGCTACATGTAAAAATGTTATAATTTTTTGGAGATTAAAAGGTCTTCAGGGGCCGGATGAGAGAGCCTCACAGGTCGCATCTGGCCCGCGGGCCGCAGTTTGGAGACCCCTGCATTAAAACATACATCCAATTATCTCTCAATGCGAATATTATTTTAATTAAATTAAATCATTAAAACTTGAAACACTAGAGGATAGAAGAACCAAGAGTAAATTAGTAATTATACATAAAGCAATTAACTCCAGTTTATAACTACAACAAAACGATAACTTAATACAACCCTCAGATAAACACATTTCTAATTCCATATGCAAGAACAAACACAAGTTTTCTTTCTTCCCGTCCGGTATTGGGGCGTGAAATGGGTTGCCTGAAGAAACCAGGAAAGCCAACAATTTATCATCATTTAAAACTCTAATAAGCATACACGACTAAATATAAACCATAGATATACGTAGGACGCAATAATCTTCTGTACAGAAAAAGCGTCTGTAATATATAAGATAAGATAAGATTATTTCAGGTAAGAGCCCATACACACATAATATGCGGGTATAACTACCAAAATAACACATAACAGCTAGACAGATTCAGACTCATTAATCTATTCCTAATTTATAAAACATCAAGCTTTAATAAAAATGCTCAACTTTTTCTTCTTCTTTTTTTTTAAAAATGTACTATTTTTTAAAATAAAAAATCATAGTAATTTTTATATCAATTAAAAAAGCAACAATTTTTAATCCAATGACAAACAGTCGCACTACGTGTCCACTAGATACGAATCATTGCCCTTTATGTACCGCGTTTATCGTCGGTGTAACACGTGTAATCGTCTTTTTATTCAATTACAGAGATAAGCCTGCCAGGATTTAAAAAAATAATAAATCCCACTCCCTAGAATGTGCAATTATTGCAAATAATTTATGATTTAAACAAATGTTATAATAAATTATCGAGATCATCAGGGTACAATAAATGAATGTCTTGGTTATTGCACTGAAAATAATGAATGCAACTCCGAGTTCAACTCCTTTTTTTCTTTTTATGGAGAAAAGACGTACGTCATCTTTTACCGGGGTGTTCACGTCACATGTAAGCAAATCCTCATCAGCTTTCATCAAAGGTCGCTAATACAGGTAAAGCCGTCCACCGTGTTACTCCGCAAATTGTTTTACGTTATTTTAATATTTTTCTGTGCGCGCCTCATGCATATTCATGGCGGCTTCAAGCGCTTTCACGAAGGAAGTTGTCAGCCGGAGATGACGTATGAGGAGGGCAGGGTTTAAAGGGGAGATCATTCATCAGGACATGATTGTTACATGCAGATGGCTGATACAAGGTGGTACTCGGGGCAGGGAGTACGGAGAAACACGGAAATGGCCGAGTTTAACGCTATTCCGGGGGCAGAGACCACGGAGAAGCACGGAAACATACGAGCTCGATGCTGATCGGGAGTAGAAAGGACAAAACACGAAACTAGCATGAAAATAGGAGGAGGCTACGGGCTAGACTTGCTCCGCTATTTAAAAAAAAAAAAATCTTTAAATTCTAAGAGGAGGCTTTGGTCGCATTGGCATTACGTTGCCATGCGAAACAAGAGTCAAGGGATTGGATATTCACATATTAAAGGACGATTTAAGAAGTCTTTCTATAATTAAAGTCTTAGATTGTTGCTTCAATGCAAACCATACATATCACTGGCAAACTCAGTCTCTAATATGTTTTTTTAAAATTTATACTTCCAATGCCAGTGATAGTGGGCACTGGTCCCCAAGACTGATACAATTTCGTCGTTTAAAAAATATCTTTAAAGTGAACTTTTTTGTTACTATTATTTTAAAAACAAATTAATGAGTTGTCATTGGAACATGGCCGCCGCTAGAAATGTTTGGGCCCCTGACAACTGGGTACGTCTGGGTCCCTCTGGGCTCCACCTCGTGGCTGTGGCCTTTTTCCAGGTCCCCATAGGCCAAAAACCTTGAAATATGTATACATAATGACCGAAATGTAGCTTATTAGACAGCAACAATGCCGGCTACATTTATGAATACCTATACCGTACTTGGAGAGTTGAACCGTCTAGCAAATAAAAATTTGACTGCAAGTAGGAAACGTTGATTTTTTTTATCAATCAAATACAATAAACTCGTTTTTGATAGTTTCAATAACTACAAAAACGTATTTTAGACATTTAAAGCTTACCGGTCGTAAAAGTGAAGAAAAAATTCCAATGTTTACATTCACTCAAATAAGAGGGAGTCCAAAAATGACGTCACGCGATTTTGGCCAGTTTTTACACCCCCCTTTCTCGTCACACTTCGTCACAAAAACATAGAAGTAAAAAAGCTGATGACTCAACACCCCCCCCCCTTTAAAAGCGGAATTTTCTATTTGAAAATCAACATGTTTCAAATGACTTTGTGGTCATTTTATTTTGTATTTAGTGTAGACGTCTAAGGCTGCACAAAAATATCGTAACACACGTGAATTAATGTAAAAAGTTATTAACTAAATATTAAGAAATCGAATATTGAATTGGAACTTTGATTTAAAGTAGCACGTTTTGACGTGGCGTCAATATATTTAAACTCCCCCTCCCCCTCGTCACACATCGTCACAAATGTGGGGACTCCCCTACCTCTAAGTGCGTGACGTCATTTATGGACGGCCCCTAAGTGAGAGAGTCACTGGAAGACGTATTTGATGACTAAATTATATTAATTTTATAAAACTACCGTAAAACACGAAATTCCGAGGAACAACTTTAGCGAACCGGTCATTGTGCAGAAAAGTTTTTCCGTCAATTTTCGTTGTAAGCTAAATTTTAAAACTTTTTTGTCACATGTCACTTGAATAATCATCCGAATATATTTCTAAACGTACAGCATCAGCATTAAAAGATCAAGCGGGGCTGACGGGACCCCATTCCGCTGGGGCCACTGAATAAATTCCTGGATTCACCCCTCTGGCGGCGGCCCTGATGGGAAGAGCTTTCGGTGGAACTCAACAGACCAGTTTTAGGCCATCAATATAGACATACACATGCACGTAACATTTTCGTATTGTTTTATTCTTTCTTATTTTTAAGTAGGTGATTGTTACATTCTGCTCTATAAATTATATCTCTAAAAAAAACGAATAGGTTAATGAGCTCCCATCATCGCTTCACAAAAACAAACTTCACTAAAATGCTGCATGGAATTGTGCATTGTTTACACAAAAAAAATACTTAATAAAAAGAAAACCCTTTAAAAAAAAGTTTTTGACTAAAAATCCTTTATCTACGAGACATAACTATATTCTATTAGGATATTCATTATAACACGCAGGGCAAATCAATCAGAAAATACCTAATTCTAGTTATGACTCGTAAAATGTGTTTAATATAATGCGCACCGATCGTGAATATATTTTTTAAAAGTAATGTCAATGTAATGCGCACCTTATTGTGCGACAGGAAAGGTTGTTGAACAGAATACGCACCACGGCACTCTATCTCAAAAATTAACGTGATACATAGAGATAAATAAAAATAATTTAAAAATTGAATAATTCAATCACAGTACATTCGATTTATCTGAAACTTTGATACCTAATTTTTATCATCGGCATGAGTCTGTCTGCAAAATTTCAGCTTGCTAGTTTACAAGGAGATGAGTTTAAAAATCGATCCAAAGTTTTTTTCGGCACGCACGGCTGAGAAAGCACAAGTCGCCACAAGTTAATATAAAAGTAAAGGATTTAAAAAAAAAAAAGAATAATAATCTGACAAGATTTCTCATCGTTTCCTTTTGGACCCAGAATGTGAAAAGTAGCTTTAATAAAGATAACTATTGGGCAAGTGAACTCTCAAAATGATACAGTAAGATTATATTATTGGTAGATTTAGATATGAAATTTTACTTTATAGGGATGTTCATAATATGGCGGAAATCTATTAATAGAAATATTATTTATACATTTATCTTTTGTAAGGACAAATTCATAAAAAAATTAATAAAAGATACGAGTCAATACGTGAATGAAGGTAAATTGAGAATGATTGATCGTATCAGCTAATTTTTAATTCTCCATTAATTTAAGACAGCTTATTTGACTTGCAAAATAAAAAAACAATTTCGTAATTTTACTAAGCTAACAATTTTGAGAACATAGTGATTTGACTGTATTTATGCCTCAAAACTAAAATTTAATCTAAAAAAAGAACATTACGAAATGAGCTATGACTTTTCCCGGTTTTAGAAATGAAGAACCCTATAGTCTATATTCATTAACATTTAAAAGAGTAATTTCAGTATTAATGATAAAAATATTACATTTTAATAGGCCTTGTTATACTATGGCGAAAGATTTTTAATTTAAATATTGTGGACATATTTATCTTTTATGAAGATGAATTCCATAAAAATTTAATAAAAGATACGAGACAATTTGTAAATGTTGGTATATTGAGAAGGATGGATCTATTTGTTAATTCGTCGTTAATTTAAGACCGCTTATTCGACTTGATCAAGGAAAAAAAACGGTTTCGTAATTTTATTTTGCTAAAAATTTGGAGAGCTTATTGATTCAACTTTATTTATGCTTCAGAGCATTGTTCCGCTAAAATGTAATCTAAAAATAGAACATTTCTCAATGAGTTACGACGTTTACCGGTTTTAGAAATGAGAAGTCCTATCTATATAGAATGATTCCAACACAAGAAGATTATTTCTTACCCTCAAAACCCCAAAATAAGCGCCATGGCCATTCCAGCTGTGACAAGAATCTCTAAATGAGATAGTGTTGAGATGTTGTAACAGCCGGTTTGGATGACGCTGGCCAGTGTTCAAAGATGTTGAACAATTGATCTGATTATGTGTCTATGTTTGGTTGTATTTAAGATTTGGGTCGTTTCGTTACGTTGAGTTTCTGAGAAACTCTTTAAGAAAAACTAAACAGTTCGCTTAGATTGGGATAACTTTAAGACTTAGCTATACAAAATGGAAAGGTTCAGTAGTGACTGCGTTCACGTTTTTTCTAATATAGAGAATGTGTCAATAACTCTCCCCCCTCTCTCTCTCTCGTTCTATGTTACTCACTCATTATATATTAAATATATTACATGTATAATGTATATGTGTGTTAATGTGTATGAAATGACGCAAGACAGAAACGATTATTACGACTGGTCCGCTCTCATGCTAAGGATGAGTAACTTTCCATTTCCCCGCCCATATTCCTTCTGCAGCTCATGATTACGTATAATCTTTTACTCGGACATTCCTTCTCGATCTACTTGGTCTTTTCCATCAACATTATTTCATCATTGTCCCCCCTCTCTCTCTCTTCTAGAATTATCTCATCTCTAATACCACCACCAACCCCCCCCCCTTTTTAAGTCTCTCAACTCTGCCTATATTGAAAATCTTGAGCTCAGACAGCATGATGACGCGGCAAAAGAGCATACAGGTAAATGAAAAGGAGTTTTGAGGCTTCCTCGAGGTCCTAATCTCCAAGCCAAATAGTCTGACCCTGGAGTCCAACCCTGTCTTAATTAATTACATCCGTGACGTGGCGGGCACGAGGGCTGATGGCGAGTGTAAGAGAATAGACAGAGGGGGGAGGGTTGGATATAACAATCTCGTGGTCTACCAGGAGCCCGACCCGTTTGATGTACGGTCACATTAATTACAAGGCTCATTGTCTGCCATTAAATCTGTCAACTTCCATCATAACCTGCGGAGTTGAAAGAATACCGTGCTTGCCATTATAAACGCCACCATAGCGTTCCAGCAGCTAACGAATATTTAACTCTTAGGTTACTTAATATATTAATATTTATAATATATATATATTGATAACAATAATAAATCTTGTGTTAAGTATATAATATTGTTAAGAATATTTTGACTCGTAATGTAAATATAACACGTGGGGAGCGGAATAAGTTTTTCTTATAGCTTCTAGTTTACAGATCCGTATGTGTAGTGGATAGATCCGTCCATCATGACCTCTGGATATACGGCTGAACGCTGTGGAGTGGATAGGTCCACCTAGACTGCAGGCTACCGGACAGCTCAGGGTCTGTACAGAACAGATCCACCTAGACTGAGGTTCTGTAGCGCAGTGCTTCTCAAACTTTATAATGTGATGGACCGGCAGGAATTTTTCTCATCGCTCAGGGACCTGTATTCTATTTTTCCTGTACTGACGTGGAAGTGAAATGAAATTTATTTTATTTTATTATTTCATTTTGTGGGCTTATTGCTGAAAAATTGTCATATTCAATATGGTTATAATTTATAGCTGCAAATGGAGGATTACGATGAAATTTTCTGTTATTTGTTGATACCTTCTGCGAACCGGCGGCGGATGACACACGGAACGGCATCGGTCTGTTAACCACCACTTTGAGAAGCACTGCTGTAGTGGAAATATCCGCCAAGGCTAGTTGTCAGCTCATGGTATGTAGTGGACAGATCCACCAAGGCTACCGGAATGCTCATTGTATGTAGTGGACAGATCCACCAAAGCTACCGGACAGCTCATGGTATCTTGTTAAAAGATCAAATAATGCTACCGGACAGCTCATGGTATGTAGTGGAAAAATCCACCAAAGCTACCGGGAAGCTCATGGTGTGTAGTGGACAGATCCATCAAGGCTACCGGACAACTCATGGTCAATGTTTCCTTTAAGCTGTGCGGCTACGTGGGATTGCAGATATCCGACCGACGCCGCGCAGTAGTTAAGAGTTACCGCGCAGCAAAATTTGTAAAATATTGCACACAAAAAATGGATGCTGTGCAGCTTTGCACACGATTTGTTTTTTTTTTAAACTTTGCACACAGACCAACGAACCTTAGAGGGAGCATTGCTCATGGTATCGAGTGGACAGATCCACCAAGCGCTAACAGCGGACAGCTGAATGGTGTAATGTGGACAAGTCCGACCACACTAAAGAGCACAGAACAGCTGAATGGTGTGGTGTGGCCAGGTCCGCCCAGACCACCGGACAGCTCCAGGTTTGCTAGTGAACATGTCAATGTCATTTCTCTCACATCTGTATTTAGTTATTTGCCCCATCCTGGCAATACCAGGAATACACCACTTACTCTGAACGTCATAGCCTGTGAAGACATCATGTCAACCAAACCAAATGCTACATTCTGGGCCGACATCTTTTTTGTTTAGCTTCGTCTTAATCAAGTGAAGTTCAATATAAACTGAATGTTCCTCTCATGTCCTTGGACATAAAGGTGATGTCCGCAGCTGCCCTTATAAATAGATGTTTAAACCGGAGTCACGATTCTGATTTAAGCTGACAGCAAAAATCTCAGTTACAAATGACAAGCTCGTGCTGAAGCTTCCTGTTCAAAAATTTGGCAGATTGGGAAATCTATCTAATAAAAATCTTAAAATACTTAAATCTATTAACCTAATGGCAAGACATCGTAAATACTTCTCGATAAGAATGTATGTATAATCTATTACCTCTTGACCGAAAATATGATAGACAAGGGAATTTACTGTAATGACCATTGTGCAGATGACCATTTCGGCTGGATTATTTACACTTGCAGGTTTTGAATACATGACAGGGATTCGTTGAGGAAGAGTTGAAGAAGACACATTGTGGGAACAGCGCTGAGATTATGATGGACATCTGAAACGAGCTGAGATCAAAGCAAGGTCGCCAGGAGCTGGTCATGTAGGAGGAAGTCAGCATTGATGCGTTTAACGGTTGGTGCAAGCGGGCTAAGCAAGGGAGATTACGATGCTACACGACACCGTATGTAGGTCACGCCTGATCCGGAAATACAAGGACAGCGATTTTCAGGAACCGACGGTTCTCAGAAAGCATGAGAAGAAAACATGAACGATTCCAGTAAAAGAATATTTCGCTCGGTTGTCCATTTATAACACGAATCAGCGACACAAAAGACACTCGTTTTATACACAGAAGATTATTTCGTTCACATGCCTGCCTGTTGTCAATTGATAAAGGCAACGGCTGAGGGTCCCACGCTATTTCCAGCCGCCTTTGTTTCGTAAACTAGTGTAAGGTACCCAGAGGCGTCACTGGGGTTCGGGCGGTAGCTCATGACCATGCTGTCACCCCTCATGACTTACCCCATAGAATTCCTCGGAGTATTCCAGTGCCAAATTCAGGTGACATACAGAACTTACATATTGGTGTCACCCCTTCTGATGGTGTCACCTGGAGCGGCCCGCCCCCAACGCACCCCCAGCGACGCCACTACTGGTACCTATTTGTAGGTGGATGGACTCAGGGGCAACTCTTAGCCATAGGAACAAATCCCTTCTTCATGGAGATTCGAATCCGTCACCATCGGTACCATCGTACCCACCACCACCCAAGGAAAATAAGAAATAGGAAACACATCATCTTGGTTATATGTCTATTTTTAAAAGACTAGCTGACTCATTACTACTACTACTCAAACATCACTCGTAGATAAAGACAAAGATACGAAAAGCTTATTTAATTCTTTGTTCTGTTAGCAATAGGGCCCTTAATTTATGTTACATATAATATATGTATTTTTTCCTAATAACATCCCAGGAAAACCTGGTATGCAGGCTAGTTTCAAATATATCTGAAGATATCCTGCTATCTAATTGTTTTCAAATGTCTTATTTTCTTTACTTGTTATAAAAATCAATAAGTGAAGGTTTCTGTTGCTTGAAGGACGACGAAAAAACAATTGACGTTGCGGCTGAACGTCTTCTCATGAAAAGGAACAAAAAAAACGTCCGATTGGAAACAATTTAATAAATTAGCAGCGGAGCCGTTAGAATATACATAAGTGATGTTCCTAGAAAAACAAGAATAAATGTTCGCCCTTACATCTCCTTGACCAAACGCGAGGAGGGGCGGGACCATTTGTGTTCAAAACCAAAACTTGTGACTCACTTTTATCCGCGCGTAGTTCGAAACGAATAAATCTAAAATCTTATAAATAGCGCTTGAGTATTAACCGGATTTTGAGATGTCACTGTTCTGTTCCTTAATTCCCTCTCAGGCTTTATAATTCATAAGCATACAGTTCTAATATTTCTGGTAAGAGAAAGAGATTTTATGTTTGTTTCCTTGAAATATTACAGTGGATGTTTAATCAGAAAAATTCCAACAGAGTGGAAAAATTCCTAGTTATTATTATTATTTTTTTCCAATTGAATCCCTCCTGCCGCACACAGCAGCTTCTTCTAATCCATGTTTCTTTACCATAGCTTGGATTAAAAACAATAACATTGTGCATAGAACTAATTCATAAATAGCTCTATAACTGGTTTAAGCTGTCATACGACTAGCCCATATCAAAAATCAAGGGATGGGGGGAAGTGTGAAGAATCTCGTCATATAAATAACCAAACTTTGTACCCCATTGACTTGTTGAAGTAAACATTTCAACGCCACCCCCCCCCCTCCGAGTTCTTTTGGGGGACCAGGTTAGAATGACTCCGAGGCCGTCCGGTATGCATTGGATGGCAATAATACCTGCGACCTGTTGGGAGTGAATACCCCGATAGGTCATTGGGTACACGGTTGGGGTAACTGCGTGCAAGTGGAGCGATATGGGAATATTTTAAACATATTTTTTATGCATAGAATCACAGAACGACCGAGGGTGTCCTGTGTTAATATTTATAAACTATATCATTTTGGGTAAATTTCTAAAATATATTACCCCTGTCATTAATTAACATGGGTTTCCGTATCTCTAATATTTACCCCCCCCCCCCACACACACACAACACACACTACATGTATGGTTTATTGTTATGAAATGATAAGGTATAAGTTAACGTAACCTCCCAAAATATTTGAAAATTTAATTAACGGAAAAAAAAAAAAAGTTTAATTTTGACCATAGCAATGTCAACACAAGATGTTCTCTGTTAGTTATAGTCATGACTTTCATGCTTGTTTAACCTGCCTGCTTGTAAGAATGTTACAGTTACAGTCATGACTTATGTGCTAGTTTCACCTGTCTCCAGCTTGTAACACTGTTACAGTCATGACTTACGTGCTAGTTTCACCTGTCTCCAGCTTGTAAGACTGTTACAGTCATGACTTACGTGCTAGTTTCACCTGTCTGCAGCTTGTAAGACTGTTACAACGAATGATTCCACCTGTCTCGCTTTATATGACTGTTAGAATGATTTAACCTACACTATCCGTATCCAACTGACCACGCTCCTACGTCAGACATAATGACCGCTGTCCACTGGCCAGTTTTATGGTGTATGTGACATTTGGTTAAGAGTCTTGTTTTATGTTCCTGAACGAGTTTGTCGCGTCATAAAACAGGGGAGTTTAACCGTAGCCCCACCGTACATCAAGTGGCCCGTTACAATACCTGTGTCCCCACGCCACGTCGTTGTTACTCTCATCTTCTTCTCCTGGACACAGCAGGCTTATAGGGACGACGGCGATAAGCCTGTTGTTAACTTTGACCACTTGCTGACATCCTGGCCTCTTCTTACTGACATCCTACCCTCTTGTCACTGACATCCTAGCCTCTTGTCACTGACATCCTATCGTCTTGTTATTGACATCCTGTCCTCTTGTCACTGACATCCTGTCCTCTTGTCACTGACATCTTGTCCTATTGTCACTGACATCCTGTCCTCTTGTCACTGACATCCTGTCCTCTTGTCAATGACATCCTGTCCTCTTGTCACTGACATCCTGCCATCTTGTCACTGACATCCTATCGTCTTGTTATTGACACCCTATCTTCTTGTCACTGACATCCTATCTTCTTGTCACTGACATCCTATCATCTTGTCACTGACATCCTATCCTCTTGTTACTATGACATCCTATCCTTTTGTCACTGACATCCTATCCTCTTGTCACTGACATCCTATCCTCTTGTCACTGACATCCAATCCTCTTGTCACTGACATCCTATCCTCTTGTTACTGACATCCTATCCTCTTGTCACTGACATCCTATCCTCTTATTACTATGACATCCTATCCTTTTGTCACTGACATCCTATCCTTTTGTCACTGACATCCTATCCTCTTGTCACTGACATCCTGTCATCTTGTCACTGACATCCTATCGTCTTGTTATTGACATCCTGTCTTCTTGTCTCTGACATCCTATCCTCTTGTCACTAACATCCTATCCTCTTGTCCCTGACATCCTATCATCTTGTCACTGACATCCTATCCTCTTGTCCCTGACATCCTATCATCTTGTCACTGACATCCTATCCTCTTGTCCCTGACATCCTATCCTCTTGTCACTGGCATCATATCCTCTTGTCACTGACATTCTATCCTCTTGTTACTGACATCCTATCCTCTTGTCACTGGCATCATACCCTCTTGTCACTGACATTCTAGCCTCTTGTCACTGACATCCTATCGTCTTGTTATTGACATCCTGTCCTCTTGTCACTGACATCCTGTCCTCTTGTCACTGACATCTTGTCCTCTTGTCACTGACATCCTGTCCTCTTGTCAATGACATCCTGTCCTTTTGTCACTGACATCCTGTCATTTTGTCACTGACATCCTATCGTCTTTTTATTGACATCCTATCTTCTTGTCACTGACATCATATCTTCTTGTCACTGACATCCTATCATCTTGTCACTGACATCCTATCCTCTTGTTACTATGACATCCTATCCTTTTGTCACTGATATCCTATCCTCTTGTCACTGACATCCTATCCTCTTGTCACTGACATCCTATCCTCTTGTCACTGACATCCTATCCTCTTGTTACTGACATCCTATCCTCTTTTCACTGACATCCTATCCTCTTATTACTATGACATCCTATCCTTTTGTCACTTACATCCTATCCTCTTGTCACTGACATCCTATCCTCTTGTCACTGACATCCTGTCATCTTGTCACTGACATCCTATCGTCTTGTTATTGACATCCTGTCTTCTTGTCACTGACATCCTATCTTCTTGTTATTGACATCCTGTCTTCTTGTCTCTGACATCCTATCTTCTTGTCACTGACATCCTATCCTCTTGTCACTGACATCCTATCCTCTTGTCCCTGACATCCTATCATCTTGTCACTGACATCATATCCTCCTGTCACTGACATCATATTATCTTGTCACTGACATCCTATCTTCTTGTCACTGACATTCTATCCTCTTGTTACTGACATCCTATCCTCTTGTCACTGACACCCTATCCTCTTGTTACTGGCATCATATCCTCTTGTCACTGACATTCTATCCTCTTGTTACTGACATCCTATCCTCTTGTCACTGGCATCATATCCTCTTGTCACTGACATCCTATCCTCTTGTTACTGGCATCATATCCTCTTGTCACTGGCATCATATCCTCTTGTCACTGACATCCTATCCTCTTGTTACTGGCATCATATCCTCTTGTCACTGACATGCTATCCTCTTGTTACTGACATCCTATCCTCTTTTCACTGACATCCTATCCTTTTGTCACTGACATCCTATCCTCTTGTTACTGACATCATATCCTCTTGTCACTGGTATCATATCCTCTTTTCACTGACATCCTATCCTCTTGTCACTGACATTCTATCCTCTAGTTACTCGCCTTTTGTCCAGGAGACCAAACACATTTCCCCATAACCTACATTAGGTGTGGGAGGGTTTGATCCTTAACTTTCAGTATTTCCTTCAGTTTCTCAACATTCATCTGCCCACGTGTCTGACCACTCATCTATTCATTCACCAAATGATCCTCATTACCATGTATACGCTCTCACCTATTCACTTATCAACCGACCACCTGATCCTCCAACCATACACATCTGTTAGTCTACATTCACTTATCCCCTTACCCACTCGCAAATTGATCCCCAGACCTTACACACCTATTCATCTATACTTAAACTAAGCTGGAATATAAAATTTTAACTTTGTCATTTTAGAACGTGAGTTATTTCACGTTGTTAACCTCTGAGGATGAAATTTTCAAAGAAGCTCCATCAATAATAACTGTTAATCGTTTTAAGTTAGGTAATATATAAATAACAAAAACAACCGATACAGATCAAACGTTCAAATGAATACAGTGCAATCGTCACATCACGTGTTCCACAAAGATTACCCAACTGATGGGTCATTGTTTTCGTCGGGCATTACCCCATTGTCTCCCGTGTTACCAGTGCAACAAATCCACGTCGACACACCGATTGAGAACCGTTTGATCCGAACAATCTTCTATTCCAAAGAGTCTGGCCACGTCACATGACGCGCAAACACGAGACTCGCAGGTTGTAACCGAGCCGCCGTGAGGTAGCGAACGTTTATGACGTCACACAACAGGTACTTACGGCTTGGTGACTGGACAGCAGTGGACCGTAAGCCGTTGGCCCTTTTGATACTGGCCATTAAACTTGTGGTCATACAACGTCGTCGGACATCGTTGGAGTTATTCTCAGAGCTCACTCGAACTTGATCCACGTACACGCGGGGATGAAACAACAAAGGCGTGTCCAACGATAGGGCTCAGTTTATAGTTATAACATGCTGATGTCACCGCCGAGGTCCAGATTTAATTGTAAATATAAACACCGACCTAGACACAGAGCTCAGAGCTCTAAGGGTGTGTGGGGGTGGGCGGGGGGCGGGGTTAACAAATGTAAAAGTTTGGACCACGTACAAAGATTTTCTTATTTGACCTAGTGGTAGTTTTACCAATGATCTAGCCAAATTTTTTATTGGCGGCAACATTACTTGTGCCATCTCGTTTGTTTGGGTGAAGAGCGCGAATGTTCTGACTAATTATATATCACCAATTACGTTGTAAACACTCGACGGAAAGGTTTATAGTACACAATAAAAACAAGTAATAAAAACTCTAATGAGCGATTTCGAACAAAGAATTTTCGATTGTTTTATTAAAGGGAAATCATTCTAGATCCCATTTAAAGTACTTTCAAATCGGTAATTATGAAAGTTTTCAAAACATGACGTCATACCCCCCCCCCCCTCACGCTACATCACACCAATAATATGTCAATATAATGTGCGCCGCGCAAAACAATCTAACATTAGCATGGTAGTGATTACTCGCTCGTCCAAACGACCGTGTATACAACTGTATACTCCCTCGTCTAATACGGTTATTGCTATTCTTGGTAAGATCTTTTAAAAATAGCTTTAAAGAAACTCAGTGATGGTTGTGTTCGCATGGTCCTATTGCGATCGTTATTGGCACGATCGTTATGCTAAATCGTAGGTCCGGGGCTCGATCCTCAGATGGGTCTTTTTAAAAAATATTTTCACTTTACTACAATACTCCATGAATTGATAATAAATAAGATTTTAAAAAAAAATATGGTTTGTTTTGACATTTTAGGTTTAGTGATAGTTTTTAGTGTTTAGGTTAGGTTTAGAGATATTTTTTAGGGTTTGGGATAGGTTTAGGGATAGGTTTTAGGGTTTGGGTTAGTTTAGTGATATATTTTTAGACTGTTAGATAGTTGGAATGCACAAATAGAATCGGAGGTTCAATGAAAGGGGCAGAGAATAATTTTTCAATTCTACAAACATGATTTCTTACCATAATGGGAATTGGACGAGGGAGTATACAGCCATTTACTCGGTCGTCATGACGAGCAAGTAATCACTACATTCTAGATTACATTAAAAGTAATTTCAAATCAATAATTATGAAACAAAACAATTGCTATCAACAACTTGTTGCTAAAATTACAGGAGTCGAAAGAGAAGAGATTTTTCAAAAATTCCTTCTCCAACATTGTTCTAAATATTATTAGCTACCGTTTGGCGTTTGTTTTAACTCAATGTCTGTTATGGTTGGCGAGAAATTGACAAAATACTGATATTTTTCTGGTTTAAAAATATATTTAAAAGTCCAGGAAATCCAGTAAACCTTTTCGGTATTTTAAAATAATTTTTTTGCCCTTGCACATTCTTGAGACCTCCTTAACAAACGTATTTGCAAAAGACCCGAACCCTCTATATGGTATGGTTCAGGAGGAGTTGCATCTGCAGGCTCGACAGACATTTCAAATGTTATATAAACGCATTTTATACCTTGCGTTAAAAAATTAAGAAATGACACATATAGACGTCCTAGTACTTATTCATCACCAGTGGCGTGTGCATTTCAAATCATTGATCTGTAGGTTTTGAAATAAAACAAAGATGGAGTCGTAGAATGTTGACATGAGAAGCACCATCAAATAAATAGGACGTGATAAAGACAAGTGTCTTAAGACACATTTAAATCCCTTCTCTTGACCGTCAGAACGGACAAGTGTCTTAAGACACATTTAAATCCCTTCTCTTGACCGTCAAAACATTTAAATCCCATCTCTTGACCGTCAAAACATTTAAATCCCTTCTCTTGACAGTCAAAACATTTAAATCCCTTCTCTTGACCGTCAAAACATTTAAATCCCATCTCTTGACCGTCAGAACATTTAAATCCCTTCTCTTGACCGTCAAAACATTTAAATCCCTTCTCTTGCTGACATCCTATCCTCTTGTTACTGGCATCATATCCTCTTGTCACTG
>MUZC01000378.1:658241-684667 GCA_002072015.1 Radix auricularia | reverse complement strand
TACGTTACCACACTTTCGAATACAATTTTTTTTAATTAACAGAAGAATTAAAATTTAATATAAAAAAACACCATAATGTCACACACGGCCGGACCCCCTCCCCACTGTCACATACTGTCACTCTTTCTTACACCCCCTTCTGAAGCGTGACGTACTTTATGGACGGCCCCTTTAATAATATATAAGTAACTGTGAAATTACGCAAAATAGGACACCGTAGCCGAGTGGCAGCGCGCTCGACTGGCTTACCAATGGTCACGGGTTCGAATCCATGTAAAGACAAGAATTTATTGGCGGGGCCTAGGGTGTCCCTAAGTCCACCCAGCTTCGAATGGGTACCTAACATTAGTTAGGCGCCTGGGTAATGCGTGGAACCCTCATAGCCATGGCCTGTGAACGTTGCATCACTTGCCAACAGATGATCCATCCTGGTCTGTGGACGCAATTATCTTCTTCATAGAAGGAGCGTCTGTATATAACTTAGATAAGCTAGCATATAATTCATAAGCTGTCAACATATGATTACTATAGACAAAGTTAAAAACAATTAAGAGACGGCAGAAGAATAACACAGCTCTTTAATTTTAAGTTAAGCTTTTAATTCCTTCTGATAAAATCTCCAGGTTCTATTATAGCGTCTTGATTATGAAGGTATATGATATAATAAGTAATTTGTGTGTAGCTAAATCAAGCAGATCACGAGTATTAAGTGTGGTTTATAACAGCGTGAGATTGAGACTGTTATGTTGATGAAGAGAAGAAGTGCATGGGTACGACGAATTAGCTTTCATATTTTCGGTCTCTAGTATTTGGTCTGGTTATGAAACCATGTATTGAAAGATTGAACATAAAATATATGATTCAGACACTAATTTGGAAAGTTATCAAGTTATTTTATTTTGTATTTACTTGGGTTCTTTTTAATTTCCTTACTAGACTTCCTGGACCCAAGACACAGCAGAGAAAGTAGATTAGTTATTAAAATAAAACCCATTAGAAGTTGGGTTATGACCATGGACAAGCCACTCTGTGTTACAATTGTTGTAGCTATTGTTGTGTCAAAGGTCATGTCATGTTGAGATAAATGTTATGTCACGTTATGTCCAAATTCATGTCATGTTGATATAATATAAATGTCATGTCATGTTGAGATAAATATTATGTATTCATGTCATGTTGATATAATATAAATGTCATGTCATGTTGAGATATATGTCATGTCATGAGGAGATAGATTTCATGTCACGTTATGTCAAATGTTATGTCAAATGTCATGTCTTGTTGAGAGACTCACCAAGTAAACCTTCAGCTGAGTAGATGGCGACTTGTCTCATAGTCGTTACAACGGGATCAGAAAAGAAGAAGTGAACGTAAGCCAAATTCTGATTCAACGTTCTGGGGAAAAAGTCAGAGTCACATTATTTGAAGCATAAAAAGATCGGATTGTTACAGAGCATCCATTAGCACAGTTACATTTCATCAAGTGGATACTAATAAATTCATGAAAAAATATGGAAACTTCATGCATTGCATGCTGTTTTATTTATTTGAAAAGTTTTTTAAAAAAATGTAGTTCATTATTTATCATAGAAGTCTTCACACGGGTCAAAAGGTCAAATTACACTTAGACCCTCAAAATGCTTCACTCATCCATTATATAATCCTAATTTAATATATTGAATAATAATAATAATAATAAGAATAACAATTTGAGAATTTTATATAGCGAAGTACCGCGGCAAGCAAATGCGATCATAGTCGTAGCAACTCTCTTAAAATACATGTACTTACATTTACATATATTTATTAATGCATTAAATTTACAACACTAATTTCATAAATCTATATATTCGTTGAAATAGTTCTAAATTCACGCCGTGAATTATATATAATATTTCATTAACAGCCAGTCTATTGTACTTTCCCCTTTCATTTGGCAACTTGAACTTCTTACCTATTCAAGAATTTCCTTTGAATGTTCAGGGAATATTGTGTTGCCCAAAAAGCAGAACTCGTGACAGCAGTTTTGTAGGTAGACTGGACACAGGGAAGTGGACACTCACACTTTGTTCTGTTCTTGCCACCATAATAAAGCCCTGAGATATGGGCAACAAGAGAAACTGTCATTGTCTTTGAAGTCAAAGCTCACAGGAATATTTAATTGTGTGTGTGTTTGTACTTTGAAGAACAATATTTCAGAATATCTTAATGAAGAATTATCTTTAATTTTCACGACATGCTCGATACTGAAAAATTACTTTTTTCTTAGGACGGAGATGGCGAAGCTATGGCACGCGTGCCTCAGTCGGCACTCAGGGGAGTTACACTAGCCTGTATGCGACTAAAATATTACATCCTTGTCAATCAAACCAGCTAAGCCAAACCTCAATTTTCGGGTTTCCTTGGAGTGTTTGATGTAAATGAGTGGGTTTAGATCGAGCCCACAAATAGCCAGTATAAAAATTTTGAGAAATTACTAACGCTAAGAAAGTCCTCCGCTGACCTGGAGAGGGAGGGGCGCCGTCAGTGTCTAATGCCCGAGAACGTTCTAATGGAAACGACTTCGAAAAAAATAGGTTATGGGACTAACAAAAAAAAGACTGAATTACTGGCAAGCGGCCATGATAAAGTTCACCATAACTGTCATAGGCAATGGGTAGATATTTTTTCGATACCCAGCATTTTACAATATAAATTGATATGTTTAATAGTAATCGATTCTTAATATTTGAAGAAAAAAAATCGTTTATTTAATTTAATTCGTTACAATTCCCTCATGGAATTTTTTCAATATATTTTTTTATCCATTTTATCCCATGAGGGTCCAAGGGAGCAAGTGAAGTAGCGTTCACAAGTTTCATTGGCCACTAACGAGCATGGGATTGTGTGGTTAGCACAATGCCCAGATCCGCGGTTTCGAAGCCGCCACACGGTTCGGTAGTCCAGCTCGCTACAACTTAGACCACCTCGCCCCTTACATCATGGAATACAAATGTTTAACATTCAGTTAAAAAAAATCTTTTTGTTTTGTTTTTAGAAAGATGTCTCATAGATAAAAAAAAAAACAAAAAAAAAACAACTATATATAACATCAGATGATATTTGGTTTATGACAGTGTTGGTGTTTTAGAGATCAAAGAACGACTTCTGATATTAATTAGATGACGTACTTTGAGCCTTGACGTAGCACTTGGAAAGATGTTCCACTTCACATGGGGTTTCATTGCCTGCAAACATACACATAGGGCTGAAGTAAAGTCTAATTTGATCTTGGTTCAAATATTTCATAGTATCAATTCTGTAACTTATTGGTTTGTCGTGTAAATAGAGTTAATTTCATAGTGTAAAAAGAGTTAATTTCATAGTGTAAATAGAGTTAATTTCATAGCGTTTATTTTAACCTTACGGCATTAAATGAATACGAGTATTCTTTCACTACATTTTGAAAAAAAAATCATAACCAAATTTCAGTTTGTAAATAAAAGAATTTAATATAATCAATGAGGTTTAATCAGACAGTTTAAGTCTAGTTCCTCCTACCCTCACTAGTTTTTGCACCACTTTGTGGAAATGTACCATCATGACCAACAAACCTTTGTTAAATTGACCAATGTAACCAAAAGATCTGTCATATTGACAATAACACACACACACTCACAACTGTTTAAATTTACCAATATAACCTAAAGAATTGTCAAATTGACAATTATAACACACACACACACAATTGTTCAAATTGACCAATATATCCTAAAGAATTGTCAAATTGACAATTATGACACTCACACATAAAACTGTTAAAATTGACCAATATAACCCTAGAGATTTGTCAAGTTGACAATTATAACAGGCACATACAAAACTGTTTAAATTGACCGATATACCCAAAAGGCGTAGCGTCGTTTTATCTGGAGCAGAAATATTTCAAATGACAAAAATACTCAAAACTATTGGCGTTACCTGGATGCAAGAAATGCTTGCACCCCTGACAGGTGTCCACCACGAAGTCCATGAAGCACTCCGTCTCACACGCCTCCTTGGTGTAGTTGGGGAATCTGTGCAGTGGACTCTGGAACGACTCAGACCGTGTGTCCACACAGACGCTGCCCCCAAACGCCTTGAATGGGGGAGGTAAGCCTTCTTTCTGTTACAGCCCAGGTTTCATAGTGTTAAATATGATAAATTATGGTTAAAATTTAAAAAAAAAGTGACACCTCTTTGGCTATACAAGTGATGGTTAACATTTGTCAACAGCAGCTAAATAACATAATTATATAAACATTAACAATGAAATTTAAATTTCATGCAAAATTATGCAGTTTAAGATATCAGACATTTTCTATCAGACATTTTCTATCAGACATTTTCTATCAGATATTTTCTATCAGACATTTTCTATCAGACATTTTCTATTAGACGTTTTCTTTCGGACATTTTCTATTAGACGTTTTCTATCAGACATTTTCTATCAATCATTTTCTATCAAGCATTTTCTATCAAGCATTTTCTATCAGACATTTTCTATCAGACATTTTCTATCAGACATTTTCTATCAGACATTTTCTATCAGACAATCAGACATTTTCTATCAGACATTTTCTATCAGACATTTTCTATCAGACATTTTCTATCAGACATTTTCTATCAGACATTTTCTATCGGACATTTTCTATCAAACATTTTCAAGTGCAAAGAAACCCATTCATTGAACCTAAAAAATCGAACCAGCTTCTGAAGATAGTGTACATACCAGGCTTTTGCTTATTTCCACTTCAACACTCATATTTGCCTGAACGAGAAATCCATTGGACAGTGGCAAGGGCTCTTCACTGGGATCATGGAGAACTAACTGTTAAAATTTTTAGGGCATTAGTTGTGCAACCAGCCATCAAAACAATTAATGTGTACTATCTATAAGGAAAATCAACAAGGCTACGTTGATGAAAGAGCGGTTGCATCGGTTTTTTTAATATATTTTTTTTTTAAAAAGGGGACGCAACTAAACATCTTAAGGGCGTTAACTTAATTTACCGGTTGTCACTCTTACTTAAACTTTGCATTGAATGTTTGTAAAAATTTAGCTTAACGAATGTTGTTTTTCTAGCCACGGGTCTCAGATATACTAAAGAGGGCTATGTATTAATAGAATGATAAGTTTATGGTCTAAAATAAATAAATAAATAAATATATATATATATATAGCTAATATACTAAAAAGACAGCCAGTGAGGTCTTACAGCTTGATCGCAAGTTTTCGCATGTTTTTGGCCCACATATAATCGGAGATTACAATTCAATTTTAAGGCGTTTTGTTAAATACAATCGTAGGGCCGGGCTATTATATATGGCTCGTTTGTTAAATATGCCTATTACACAATATGGCCACACAAAAAATTCAAGTCTAACTCAAGTCATCTATCAAATTGTTTTTCCCATTGACCTTTAAGCCACTGTTGTGGTAATATCTGTAGAGAATCTCCTCGGATGGAACGTCTAGAAACACTGTCAGGCCTCTCATGGCATTGCTCACAGCTGTGCTGATTCTTTCATCATCGTCTTCGCTGGAGTCGTTTGAACTGGGTTTATTAGCAAAGATGACACTGATCAGAGGCAAAAACAGATAAACGAGAAATCTAGAAGTTTTTTTGAAAAAAAAGAATCTAAAGAAAAGAAAATGATACCAATATTACAATTTTTTTGTGTGAATCGCGAGATTAATTAAAATAACTAATAAGACATAGACATTTTTAACATTTGTTCGTAACTTTCATTTTCCAAAATATATTCAAACTTATTTGGCGTTGACTCACACTCAGAAAAAGGTCTTTAAAAATTGACCCTGGCACACCGCAGGTGAGTCTGTGCACACCAGTGAATAATCGTTTTATTACAAGATTTAAAAAGTTCATAACAACATTTATAAGTATATGAAAATTACCTCAATTTAAAAAAAAAAAAAAAAAAAAAAATGTCCCCTCCCCAATACCCAAACAACATCGTCAATTAAAAAAAAATAATATTAAAATATATTTTTTTAAAATTATTAAATCAAAGTTAGTTACATGGGCACCATAAAGTTTTACGTTAAAACTGAAGTAAATTTCCTGAAAGTTTATTCTAGCTTTGATAAAAATTTTTGTATAACTAAACAAACAACAAATGTAGGAGTCCGTACAGCACAAACTAACTTTTGTGCAAATTTCTTACTTTTTCCAGGTTGTTCTAAATATTCCAGTTGTTTAACAATTTCTGTCACATTTTCAGCAAAAAATCTGCAGGCTTTTATATTTTTGTCCATCTAGTTTTACATAGCAAAGAAACATTTAGAATTTTTTCTTCGTGGATTACTTTTTCGGAAAAACACTTTAATTGACTTGATTGTTCCTATAGTGTTTCGTACATCATTTAAACAGTTCACGACAAGATTTAGCTTATGTGAACTGCGATGTACAAATGTTGCTTTAGTGTATTTTTTTGAATTATTGCTTGGACTCCTTCTTTTCTTACCTGCCATTGTAGAACATCCACCTCATCCTTGACCAACGAGATTTGTCATGTCTAATCAAAATTCTAATGAATTTGTAATGATGGTGTCGGCTAAACCCTCAGCTGTTCTATTGACAGTTGAAATAAATCCCATGAATTCTTCTGTGACCATCATTTTCCCACTTGCGTCATTCGCTTTGCATGTGGCTAGTGCATCTTCGCTAAAATCTTTAAATTTTGTGCCTGGTTTGATTACTAATGCCCCCCCCCCCCTGAATTTCTTCGAATTACTTTTTGCGGAAAAAAAGCAATATTTGCCAAAGACACCTTTTTAACATTTGCGAGTATACAAGCCACGGTGAACAGTCTGACAACCATACATATCTAAAAACTGAAAACTCTGTTTCCATCAATGTCAGCTCTAAAATCATAATTTTTATCAGGAGTCCAAATATCACAAATCAACTGCAATTTCAACTCATTTGAAAGGTCGAATGTCCAGACATACCTTCCAATATCCAAATTATGAAATAAAGAAGTGTTAATGACAATCAAATTAGTAACAGTTGCTTCAGTTGTGTCTGGCTGTTGAACTTATATTGTTGCCCTCAATTCCAATGATAAGTGAGATGCTGCAGACGCCCCAAAATCTTAAAATAACATTATTTCGGAATCCCGCTATTGATCAACTTTTTTGTTCTCTTTGAGCCTGTAAAAAAATTTCTGAAATCCATCTTTAGTAATCCTGGATTTTTTACATGTATATTATTTCACAGAAAAATTTAGTTTTCTTGCGAGAACTTACGTTTTTAATTTATTAAATGCATTACTATACGTTGCATTTTAGCTATTACAGCGTTTTTTGTGAGTCTTAAAGTTTCTAAGTTTTTTTGGCCCTTGAAGCTACATAATCGGAGTAAGTTACATCCATTTTGATTATCTAGCAACATTTTTGAAGGCCAAATCAAGTTATAGAAGGCCCAATTAACACCCCCCTTCCCATCCCCCCCCCAAAAAAAAAATACAATAAAAAAATAATAATAATATAAAATAAAATCGGAACATGCTTGTGCTTGTTGTCAAAAAGTTTGAATTTTCAAGTGTCTATATATATAATTTATGTTATACTTAACTTGAATTTATTTGAAAAATGAACCTGTAGGGCATTGTCAGTTAAATTTTAAAAAAATGTGTCTTTGTGCACTGGAAAAATTCCTAGAGATGCTCATTGTTAGTTATATTACTTACACTTTTTGTGCCAATCTGTTGACGTCGATGGTAACACACAGGCCCATTTCAGTCAGTCTGATGTGAGTACAAGGACAGGGGGTCCAGAAATGATCGCCCCATGAACATTTCAACACAGATTTATGGTATTTTGCCTTGGCCGCTTCAAGATATGCTGGAATTTCCTCACTTGAGTTGTAAGTGGCGTCCTGTGCTGGGCTGTGGGACCATACACATTTCAATTTGTTGTCGTAATCAAATTTACGGAGGTAACAGATAGGAAAGAATTCCAAAGAATTTTTAACATGGTGGGATTTTTGGAGCGTTATTTTTTTCCAGCTAGGGAAATATATCGAAAGAAATTATAAATCAATTCGCGAATAAAAAATATTCTTAAATATCTTTAAAGGTCGAATTTGTTGTCAAAATGAAATTCCTGAACAAAAAAATGAATGATTTTTTTCTCTTTTCAATTTACTCAATTTATTGTAATATTTAAAAGTTTCGAAATTTGTGGTTAAAAATGTATGGAAACTAACATTTTGGTTTTATTCATGATTCTTCCAAAATTGAGATGGTACAATCCCGTAATCTCTGTCAGCTTGGCCAGGTGGTAGGCAGTGAAATTGTCATTTAAGTCTTTGATATCTCTGGCGTTGAAGATGTTCTGGTCACAGAGGGTAATCGCTGGGAAATCCCCGTCCCTTACGTAACGAATGTCCACGCTAGGAAAATACAAGTCATATTTTAAAAGAATGCACAGAACAGAAATAGTCCTTACTTAAAAAAAAAATATTTCCCTTAACATCAACGAGATTAACATTTCTCTCATTCACACTTAAGGAATTTGTTAAAATTATTTTAAAAGATTAAATTTTAACAGAACAAAAACATATTTCCTTTTCCTTTGAACTTTAACCAGATTAAAATGGTAGCTGTTTAAACCCGAAAATAAGTTGATATGAAGGTTTGGCAGGCCAAGCAACCAGAATAGTAAGACAATAATAACACACACACTTGATAACTATAAGGTAACTAGTAAGACTATAAGTCACCCACCTGGTAACTATGAGGTAACTAGTAAGACTATAAGGTGCCCACCTGGTGACTGTGATGTCACTAGTAAGACTATAAGGCGCCCACCTAGTGACTGTGGTGTAACTAGTAAGATTATAAGTTACCCATCTGGTAACTGTGAGGTAACTATTAAGACTATAAGTCACCTACCTGGTAACTGTGGGATAACCAGTAAGACTATAAGGCGCCCACCTGGTAACTGTGAGGTAACTATTAAGACTATAAGGCGCCCACCTGGTAATTGTGAGGTAACTAGTATGACTATAAGGCGCACACCTGGTAACTGTGAGGTAACTATTAAGACTATAAGGCGCCCACCTGGTAACTGTGAGTTAACTATTAAGACTATAAGGCGCCCACCTGGTAACTGTGAGGTAACTATTAAGACTATAAGGCGCCCACCTGGTAACTGTGAGGTAACTATTAAGACTATAAGGCGCCCACCTGGTAACTGTGAGGTAACTATTAAGACTATAAGGCGCCCACCTGGTAACTGTGAGGTAACTATTAAGACTATAAGGCGCCCACCTGGTAACTGTGAGGTAACTATTAAGACTATAAGGCGCCCACCTGGTAACTGTGAGGTAACTAGTAAAACTATAAGTCATTCACCTGGTAACTGTGAGATAACTCGTAAGACCTTTATTCACCCACCTGGTGACTGTGGGGTAACTAGTAAGACGATAAAGCGCCCACCTGGTAACTGTAAGGTAACTAGTAAAACTATAAGTCATTCCCATGGTAACTGTGAGGTAACTCGTAAGACCTTTATTCACCCACCTGGTGACTGTGGGGTAACTAGTAAGACTATAAGTCACCCACCTGGTAACTGTGGGGTAATTGTAGTAGTCACTCATCTGCCAGTAAATGACAGTTCCAAGAAACAATGCCATGATGCACACCACACACATCCAGAATATGCTGCAAAATAAAAGACGTAGTTAAAGACTTGGAAATGTATTAATACGCTTTTCACCTACATTCATGGCAGAAACAGAGAAGAATTTCTTGGGTCCTGAAACTAGCATGAGTGTATATTATGTAAGGCTTTTCACATACTAAAACGTCATTTGTTGTGTGTCCCATAACCTAGTGGTCGGAGAGGGTTCCAATGTTTCCATTAGTACTTTCTCAGGGCTTGGTAGACCTTGGCGGCGCCCATCTCCTCTCCAGGTCAGCGGAGGACATTTTAGCAATAGGCATTCATCAACGTTTTTATTGTGGCTTTAAAGTGGTCCAAATACCACTTTCCTCAGCTTGTGAAGTGAGTGCACTATTGACTTCGCTATCCAGCCGCCATCATTGAACATCATACAAAGTAAGTAAATGTCATATGTACATCATATAAAACGACCCACTGACTTCATCTGTACAGGGAGTAAAACAAACCAACACACATCTTGGGCATCCTGATGTCCCATGTATATGATATGTAACAAGTAAGTACTCACTAACGTCCCCTTTATATGATATGTAACATGTAAGCACTCACTGACGTCCCCTGTATATGATATGTATCAAGTAAGTACTCACTGACGTCCCCTGTACAACTCTGATCCCACGATAGATGGCACACCGTGCATGGTCGAGTTCTGTGCATAGTAGACCAGTAGATCCTGGAACGTAACATTCGAACTGAGTAGTAACATGGTTAAATTGAACAAATTAGTATCATGGTTAAATTGAACAGAATAGTAGTATGGTTAAATTGAACAGATTAGTAACATGGTTAAATTGCTCAGTGACATTCATTTGTTGAGCTATTGTTATTGATAGCTATGAGTTAAAACGGATCTTGATAAATTTCGTTACTCAGTTAAAGAAATAGTAAACATTTTTTTGAAAAAAAAAAAAGATTTGCAAACCAACACATTATCAGTTATAGTTGAAGAGATCTAAAACTGCGGTGTTAGCTTTTTAAAGATAAAAATTAAAAGGATTTTAATTATAACTTTACAACGTATTTAGAGCCAATTAAGAAATAGATTTACGTTATAAAAATAATGCTAGCTGCGTAAATATATTGGATTTTTTGAAAAAATTGTTGAATGCAGAGCAGTTTCCATGGTGATGTAGTTTTGGTTTTTAAGTTAGCAGTAAGTTTTTTTGTTGACATATTCATTTATTTAGCAGTTGTTTGGTTGATCCGTTTAAAGATAATGTTAGCAACTAATTATTTTTTTTTTGGCAATGAAATATCATCAACCGTAAACGAAACTGTCTTTAAAATTTTTTTTGTGTCTTGATGATTTTAAGCACTTACAAATTGAATTGTAACACATTTTCTTCAAATCATAAGATAATGTTTTCTTTTGGTTTTTGTTTTTTTAAAATTAAAATTAAAATCTGATCTTCAATGTACTAGTTTAAACATTGACCTCATTAATGCATTTGTCTTGAAAAATAATGTTTCATTAATGTATTTGTTTAGAAAAATAATGTTTCATTCATGTATTTGTTTAGAAAAATAATGTTTCATTAATGTATTTGTCTAGAAAATAATGTTTCATTTCAGAATTCACCACGTGGCTTCTTCTTTTTTTTTTATAAGAAAATGGCAACACTTCAGAGTGAGTATATTATAATAAAAACATTCCACGATTCCAAGAAAACTGAAATAGAAAAAAATAGAAGAAAATGTATGAAAGAAACATGCTCTGAAAATTGATTGAAATAGCTTGGAAGCCATATAAAATAATAAAAACATGCAATCTTACTCTATTCGTTAACTGTGGACGATTAAAATAAAACAAAAAATTATTATTATATTTGATGGAATCTACAATTATATATTCAATTAATGTACGGCAAATTATGGAATAAATCCGATAACAATAACGAATATGATGTTATGCCACATATAGTGATATAAATTAGATTAAACATTTTGTAAAACACAATATAAAAAAAAAACTTAGAAACGTTTAAAAAAAAATAATTAAACGAATAAAAAGCAGTCAAAATAATTTCTTCCCGATGAATTTTCGTCTCTCCAACTTAAATTTATTTCTTTGTTTGTATCATTATTTTATCATTTTCATATTTAAAAATTTTCTTGTTGATGTTTTCAGGCAATATAATACAAGCGGTCATCGTTGCAGTCTTTTAAACATTAGGCCGAATTAATGTAAAGAAAAAGGTTCCCAAGGGAAAAAACACGTATCATAGCACCAAGAAATCATTAGAGCCTTATTCATCAATCTAGACCAAATTAAATGACGGCGAAAATGTTAATCACAACAAAATAATTTATTTAGTTGTTAAATAAAATGAAAAGCCTCTCAAAAATGAATTCGGGTTTTTTTTATATAAAAAAAAAGGTACCTCGTTAATCTGTAAATACTATTTGAAAAAATTGAGTGTTTATTTATGACACTTTCAAAAACACGTTCAGTTGATAAGCTTGATGGTTACAAATTTTTTTTTAAAAAATTCAGTATTCGGTGAATGCATTGCGTTATTTATGTTTCCTACCAACTCGTTATCTGCTTTAAACAAAACATTTTAATTCGATTGCGAATGATTGATGACGCATTATCAATTACAACATATTTTAAAAAGTAGATAAAAAGTAAAATGCAATTAACAGGAGAATAAAAACGGATAAATTCACAAAAAATAAAATGTTATTAAAAACCGAAAGTAAGTTAATAAATATATCTTCGATTTAAACTCACAAAATATACCAATTAATAAATAGTTTTTTTTTTTAAAAAATGTCAAGAAAATTAAGAAAAAAATGGTTTGTTTTTCAAAGGCAAAAAGGGAAAGTGGCAACAAAGTTTCGCATTTAAGAAAAAAAAAATATTTACAAACACAAAAATGCAAAATGCTTTTATGTAAACCTCACAGAGCGTCAATAAGCCTTCAAAAGTTTTATGTAACGTGATTACAAAACACCATAATGATCTCTTCCAATCATTTCACGTCGTCATAAATTATTTTAATTAAGAGCACTACACCCCCCTTCCCCCGACCCCCAAACCTGCTTTACATTGTGTTCTTTCCGGTAAGGATCTTAAAAATAAAAATTGTGTACCTTCTAATAATAAAACTAAAAGATTGTTTGAAGAAATAATAAGACATTATTAAATTGTGCTTCATTTTATTTCTACATAATAAGGGTAAATTCCTTGGTTCCTTGCTTCTTATTTTCAAAAGTACTCTATTAATAACCCAACATTGAAAGTCTTCTGTTATTGCTTCATCTTTGATCGCCGTTTGATCTTTTACAAGGACAGGGCCGGTTTTAGGTATAGGCACACTTGGCAGCTGCTTAGGGCCTCCGATTAGTTGGGGCCTCGCAAAACAACCAGAACCCCCCCCCCAAAGTCAGTGCAATAACTTTAAACGCTGAAAGCGCATTTCAAAATCATTAAAATGTAATCTTTTTAAATGTAAATTCATCTGTCCGAAATTCACAAGATTGATTACATGTAGCCTAACTAAATTTACGCTAAATATACCACTGTTGAGTATCAAATGTTTTATGTAGTAAACATTTAACATTTATAAACTAAAAAATTAAAAAATGTTGTGGGCCGTCCATAAAGTACGTCACGCTATTTTTGACCATTTTTGTCCCCCTCCTCCTTGGCACAAATGTCGGACACCCCCCTCTCCCTGTCACAAATTGTTACAATTTATTACAGCCCGCGCCCTCCCTCCGTTGCGTGACGTACTTTACGGAGGGCCCTTTGTATTTCGCAAAATAAAAATAAATAACGACTCAAAGCATGGATTTGGATGTAGAAATTTTGTGTCAATAAAATTATTTGACGAAATTAAGCTGAAACTTCATTGATTTCTTGAAGTATACAATTGTTATCGTTTTCAGAGCTAAGCAAAGACAACAGCTAAACACACACACACACAATTAATTCAGTAGTCTGGCATGGCTAAATTTTTTTCTTTTATCATATGTTCCTTTTTTAAAAATATTATCTCTTCAATACTGAAAATTTATGAAATAGTCGAGATTTATCGACTTAGAACTTAGCCAATCGCATTATAAAGTTCATTTAAAGATGCTATAAATCGTTGCTCTTCGTACAGCATTGACAATTCCGATTACTATTGTATCCAGGGAAATAATTATTTCAAGTTGAAATTAATTTTAAAAAATATTGTTAAAAACTATTTGAGAAAGATTATGACGCAACAACGCCTGAACAGTGTGTTAATGATATCTATCGAACGAGATATTGCCATCAAAGCACGAAAGCGAAAAGCTGATTTTCGTTGAAGGTCTATGACAGGCTTACGGGAAACTTTTTGTCTGAGAGAGCCATGGACACAACATATTTGAAAAGTAATTCTGTGAGAGCCTCAAATTATGTTTAATACTAAAAATTCAAGTAATTGTGTGCATTTTGTGTAATTTCAACCCTAAAAGTACAATAATCATATCCCTGAATTTTTTAAATCGCATTTTTATGCTGATGGTGTTGATGCAATTTATGGTGACTTTTGCTGCTGGCTTTTAGTCAGCATGCTTGTTACATGCTGAGGTTAAGCATCATGCAGGCGTTGAGACTTCAATTCGTTAAACGTGATCGCTGGTTAGTCTTAATGTTCTTTATATGTGAGAAAGACTGCTCGCATGCACACGTTGAGCCAAAAATGTCACTTCAACAATACTCACTCCTGAAAGTGTGTGGTATATGACGGGAAGCGTCTTCTAAGTTTTGACAATCAGCTGGTCTGATTGTTGGAAGTTTATTTTTCTTTTCTACCCACTTGTTTTGGCTCGAAAACTGTGCTTGCTATCGTGCAAGTCTTTTCACATCTTCATTCAGTGACTTGAACTTATCCACCCACATGTCTGAGGCCTTCAGTGCCTTCGGGTTAGCAGATTGGAGCTTAAAATCTCTGACAGAGACACTGGTCAGTGCAGTCCACTGCAAACTCGTGTGGATGGGTGATGAGCTCAGAAAGACGAGTGTGCTCGCGAAATTCTCCAAACCGCGCTTTAAATGGCCGCAAGAGTTTAGACGTTGAATATTCAGACGCATGGTCACTTGATGTGCACGTTCCTTAGAACTCCCCAGGTTTTTCAATGTATAGCAAACGACCTACTTCAATGTCGTAGATCAAGAGTTCTAGTTTGTTTTCAAATACATGCACTGCTTGTTGCTAGGATAAGATTGTATTTCCGGCGCCTTGTATTTTCACAATTATGTTATTTAGATTATTTTTTAAAAATAATAAATATATTTTGATCAAAGACGAATGTAGAAATAAAAATACAATTGAACATTTGTGTGCAAGACAACTGCAGCCATCAAAATAGCCACATCTGGCTCGCAAGCTATGATTTCACGACCTCTGGTTTATGACATCTGCACGAATAGATTTGTATAAATTTCAGTAACCTGTTGGTTTAGATATAAATACAGATAGTTTTTTAAAATATTAAATTGTGTAATTATATTCTTTTGATCTTTATTAACCTATTACATTTAGGGCCACTAAATTCACTTCTCCTAGGGCCTAGAGCCTCCAATTCCCTAAAGCCGGCCCTGATAAAGGATAAGATTTTGATTTATATTTGATCAGCCGATCCACATTGTCAGCCTTGTCATATTTTCCTGTTTAATCCGATAATAAACATTATCCAAGGAGTTAAACCATTTTGAAAGTAGAATATTTGTTTTATCTTTCTTGAATCATCGGCATCAACACAACTTTCATTGGCCAGGTTTTTACAGCGGATTGTTTTCCAAATTATAAATAAAATTAAAATTACATTTTATTTTTAAACAAATTCATTTTTATTTTTTTACCAAAATAAACCGTAACTGACAAAATGTTGACTCATTTCCGTCTTTATAGCTGGCCAATCGTATGATATGTTGCTAGAATTGTTCAACAAATGTTAGTAACTTCATCTTATGTTGCAGTAGGAGTTTTTCTTTCTGTGTCCCTGTTTCATGCTATTAAAAAATTATGTCCCACACCGTGTTTGGCATTAGAAAGGATCGGGAAAAGGTGAAATGGGGAGGGGGGGGGCTTCAGAGAAAAGATGGCAATGTGACACAAATTAACGAGGATATTTGGGGTGACGTTAAGCTTGAGATAGGAGGAGAGGTATGGAAGGAGGGGTGGAGGGAGGTTTCTTGGAGAAGGGGATGATGTTTGTTCGATCTACAGAAATTAAAAAAAAAATCCACATCTAAAAAATTAAGTATTGATGTTTATTGTAATTTCTTTTACGCCAACCTGTGGAGCACATTATGTGAATGCTGATTGAAAAACCAACGGTTCTATCTCAATTTTTGTTTATTAAGAGCATTTTTTGCTTAATGCCATTATTTTGGGTTAGGATAATATTTGAAACCAAACCCAATAGAAACATTCAGGCTGAAGTCTCCGGGAAAGCAATTATGTAGAAAGTAAACATATGACGTAGTCCATATAGAAATGGCTCTACATTAATCGGGTTAACACAGCACATCATATGAAGGTAAACAAGAAATAATCCGCTGTGCGCTGAACAAACTGCAAAAGAAAACATCAACTAAAAAATTCACCACCCAAATAAATAAATAAATGAATAATAAATATTTTTTTAAAAAATCATTTTTAAAGCAATAATTTTGAAACAAATTTTTACTGTATTAAAAATGTTTCAAATAATCAAAATTGCTGTTGCAGACATTAATGGAACAACGTTCATTTCATTTTATTAATTTTTTAAAAAATCGCAGTCCTATTCTATATGGTATAATGTGGTACATGAATATGATGTATATGTATTATTATGTATTTGTTTGAGCGTATGTAACTCCCCCCACCCCGACCCCACCCCACCCCCACACACCAAGATAGATCTTTCCATTTAAAATTAATGGGAATTCAACAAGGGAGACAACATTAATCTCCGAAATAAACGACTTCCTGAAATGAATGTAGCCTCCCATTGATCCGATGTTCAGTTGGATGAAATGAAAATTTTACGTGTAACTATAAAATAATTAACAATAAGACCTTTTACCTTTACACGTATAGTCAGAATTACAACTTGTTACATACTAGAGTTAACAGAATAACCTTTCATATATAAAACCTGTTACCTACTAGAGTTTACAAGACGTCCCCTCAGACATACAACCTGTTACCTACTAAACGTTACATACCCAACAGACAAGGTCTCAACGTCATCACCCCAGACTACCCCTATACACCCCATGGCGTGATGATAGATCATTCACGTGGGGGCTCCCTGGGGAGTCCATGTGCGTTGCGCGTGCCCCGAGGGACACCCCTGATCGCCTTACTTTTGTAATCGTGAACACATGACTTGACCTCTGCCCCCACCCTGCGACCAGCGCTGCGTCCAACTCTATTTTGTTTCTGTGGCGTCCAAGGAGACCGGGGTAAAACTGTATTGAGCATTTTTTTATCTTTGTGGGAAGTTGAGTTTTTTCCCTCTCCTTTTCAGCGGTTCTCATGCTTTTAGATTTAGGTATCCGTTTAAGTCCCATAAAAAGATAAATCTACCAATGAAACAGTTAATTGGAGCTCATCTTTTTAAAACACCGTATCTTTTTCTATCAAATTTTGGCACACGAAACAGTTTTATTGCTTTATCAGGGGTCTCCAAACTTTTCTGCCGAAGGGCCGCATTAACTGTCAAACAGCAGTATGGAGGGCCGATTACTAACCCCCAACTACTAAGTTTTGTGGCAAACTAAAGGTTAAGTATTATTTTTCCCTGAGATTAAAAGGTCTCTAGGGGCCGGACGAGAGGGGCTCGCGGGTCTCATTTGGCCCGCGGGCTGTAGTTTGGAGACCCCTGCTTTATTTCAATGAAATCTGAAGGAGTAGAAGCAAAAGCAAAATTACTGAGCGCCGTTGTGAGGCGAGGCTGTTTTTCTTTTTCGTCTCTTCAACAGATTAAGAAAGTTTAAAAGCCTCTCTCCAGCATTTTCAGGCTCTCATCGTTCCGGTGGAGTATAACACACATTAAGAAATGTTGCTTCAAGCACCCAAAAAATTACAAAGAATCTTCTTAATTAAGTGCTTCAGAAATCTTTTTTCTCTTATCAACTCAAAGTGGCTGTAGAACTAATTTTTATTTTTGCCCCTGGTTTTAGCCATGAAGAGTCTAGAGCATGGGTCTGCAATTTGTTAAGTCGTTACCCTAGAATATACCTGTTGACCAGGGACATGCCGCCGATCTCAAAGGAAACAAATCACCGACAATTTTCTTCTTTGAAAGTAAAAGTTGATTGAAGCTATGTACGAAGATAAATCAGTAAACATAATACATAGCTATAAGATATAACATGAGACATACCTGCTATATGTAGGTATGGATGGATGGATGGATGGATGGATGGATGGATGGATGGATGGATGGATGGATGGATGGATGGATGGATGGATGGATGGATGGATCGATGGATGGATGGATAGATAGATAGATAGATAGATAGATAGTAACAGAGTACACTTTTATTAACCTCACGGATTTCTAGCCCCTTCCCCAAACTATTTTGAACTCGTTTTTTTTTAAAGCTTCAGATTTCTCTTATAGCTTTGACTGACACCTGGGCAACATGCGCCATGTCCCGGGCAGTGCTTTACATTATCTGAGCATAGCACTCACTCCCCTAGCGTCCCTGACTGTGTTCAGCGTGGCGCACGAAGTCAACAGGTGCAAGTCAATTTCGGGGGGCAAGGCTGCGATGCCGACAGTTAGAAACCCAGTTTGTGTCTATCCAACGGTGGTCAAAACGCGGCTATTTTGTGTTCACATTGTGGCTAAGGTACACGTTATGAAAGATATGTTGTATGGATTACCGGAAGATTTCCAAGCCAGGTTTAGTAACCCACAGTGCTTCTGCGCGGCTCTCAAAATGTGTTGGGGTATATTTAAAATGACTCTCAGTTATTACATGTTTGGGTACCACTGGTCTGCCCCGTCGAAGAATGAGTTGTTAAGGCATTTGGATGTTCTCATTTGAGTGACCAAACTCAGTTATTTACGACTCATCTTCAACACTGTCTTCACGTGGGAGTCTTTTGCCTCCCTAACCTCACCGGTTATGTCTATCGCGGGACACGGGTTTAACAGGTGTAGTACTGTTTCAGGGGCTAGACCGCAATGGCGACAGTTCGAGCCCCTGTTATGTTCTAGCCTGTTGAAATATGAGTTAGTTAGGCAGTGCTCTGTTCGAATTTGAGTCCCTAAACTTGCTCCTGAAATGGTTTCCGCCCTCCAGGTTTCAGCCCAGAGATAAGACTGGCACGTCTGATTAAGGTTTTGATACGTCTTTTGGCGGGGAGTCCGCCTTTACCTTGCTTCCGATATCCACATGGATCGTAATCCACTGTAAAATTATCTTATCACCGAATCTTTCGAGTCTACTCGTGTCATTTAATATGGCGCCAACCAAACGGGTGTTACGTTCCTCTTTCATTAAATCCAACTCGGTGCAATTTATCCCAGATCACAGGCACCTTCTGTAATAATGTGAGGACGTTAGGAAAAGGAGGGGAAAAAAAGAAGTTGATCAAATAAAATAAGAAGATACAAACCTCGGCAGCTTGTTAAGCCTACAAAATCTCTTTGCTCCTGTATTAGCTCTTGGGTTATGCATTACGAGTATTACCATTTTTTTGTAATTTTTTGTATGAAGAATTTAGATCTAGTTGTTGTTTTTTAAATTTTGTTTTACAAGTTTGAAGGCTTGGATATTGTTAATGCATGACGTAGTTTTTATGAGCACAATATAAAGTACAGTTATTTTCTATCTCGGCATTATTTTGTCATTGAGTTACTTTTATATTTTGGTTTGTGAATCAACGTCATAACGTCTAGCAGCGTCCTAAAAATGTTAAGCAAGACGGAAACAGGTCATCTATGTACAAGCAATAGATTCACAGCATGGCTGCAGCTGTAGGAATATAAAATTAACTACCTGTTGAACCCCCATGATTTATGGATTACGGGCCATGCCACAAAACGGCAGGTTTGGTATAACGGATGTTCCCATTTCAACAACCTGACCCACATGTGACTAAACACCATGCCAACGAGAGTAAGCGCCCAAATGACGAAGATGGCCTTGTTAACAAAATGGCCACGACTGAACTCTTTTTTCCCTACAGAACAAACGGTCATAATTGATTTTAGAGTGACGCTCTTTTGTATATCAAACACGAAAACCCTTCGCCTTAAAATAATCTCTATGACTACTTGATTAAACCACTTCAAATACAACGTACACATTGTTTGAAATGACAATAGCTTTTCTATGACATGAAAGGAGCGTTTCTTTGTATGTTGCTCTTGATTGTTCAAAAATCCAATTAACAAAAATAAGATGGGCTTAAACAGACATCGGTTTGAATCTTATAGAGGTAATCTTGAATGAATCTTTTTCCTTCCTGTGGAAGCTGGTATAGCTTGAGGAAAAAAAAAATCAAGATAATTTCCTTTCTTTTTTTCGGTAGTTATTTTTGTTATGGCGGCTCACAATATCATAGGGAGCCCAAAGTGTGACGCAAAATCAATCTGTGACGTAGCTGATGAACGGCTCTGAATTATTCATTCACCGGGTCCACGTGATACAAAGATCAAGCAGACGGAGGTGAGTACTTTACCATTACGTGTGAGCTAACAGATCGCTATGTACTCGATGACGGTCACGTGACGATAGTGAGAAATGGGGGGCCAGTCTTGTGCTACAGGCTTAAAGCTTAAAACTCAGGATGGACTCTTTTATCAGTTATACAGTTACACGTGACTTTGGGAACTTAATTTTTTTATCATGAAAGTAAAAGATTTCAAACTTGACATTTCATAGTAATGACAGGTTGATTGATCACACACAGCGCGGTTCTTGTATTCAGAACATTATTCCCTTAGCAGTTTCGGGAACCTATGCGGCTTAGTATGCGAAACGGATTGTGGGGGGGGGGGGCATTCTTTGTTAATCTAAATAAGACAGAAATGACGAGATTACTGTTTTTTGTAAGTTTAAAAGTGTTAGCCTGACAGGACGTAACAAAACAGCGAACGTTTATAGATCATCACGTTTTTTGTCTATATTCTACAAGATTCGACTGCTCTACCAGAAGCTATAAAATATTATTTAACATCTGCACTTATCTTATTTATTCATTTTATTTATTTTTCTGAATGTTTTAATAAAATGTTATACTTTTTTTTTCAACAATGAATTTAAATATACGCACTTTCGCCACTGTTTACCAAAGAAACATAAATACAATACGAGCGGGTTACACACTTTCTATAATATTATCTTTCAAAAAGAGGGGGGGGGGGTCGGCTTATGAACAAACGGGCCATAGAACGAGTATATACGGTAAATTAAAACCTACACTACTTGAATTCGGTAGAAATCAAATTAAACAATAGTTGTTTATTTATTTAGCATTTTCAGGTTTATCGGTGAATGCGTACAGTTCAACCATGTCAAAGTTACCATGAAATAATCGTATTTTCCAAATGTCAAGCTTTTCTGTAAAGCAGACACTTTGCCACTGAGAGTAATTAAATTTGTCTTTTTTCCTAGCCGAGTTAAATGACCTCTATTCAATTCTTCAAAATATGTCAGCCAAGAAGACAAAATGAGCAACCCATTAGCTAGCGTTCAAATTATCAAAAAGCTTTGGTTGTTTTCTCCAAGACACTCTCTCAGGGCATTATAGTAGTTCTAACAGACTGATAACCAGCGAACTTCAGTGTACATGAGTTGCTGTTCATGTTCAATATCCATATTCGAAAATAGGGACAAAGAGACGAGAATTTAGTGGGTGAGCCAGGATAAAATAAAAAAGAAAAGAAAAAAAAATATTATGACCTGTTTAAAAAACAGAATTCTAAACTGCGTTAATTCTTTTACTTGCTAGTCTTTCTCGATGAATCACACGGTGCGTAAATTTCATGCTTTGCTCGCGGAACAACAGGCACATCTTCGCGGACTACTAGTGGTCTCCGGACCACAAGTTGAGAAAAACAGGACTACAATTTAAAAAAATTAAGACTGAATGAGAAATAATTGGTGAGACAAGAAAAATGTTACTCTTAAGTTCGCAAATAAAATCACAATTGATATATGGATCCTATCCGGATCTGTCATAAGTATTTGGCAAATCCGAGTAGTGGCGACAATCCCGATATAGGGACACCCCTACTATCAATAGAATACAGAAGTATTCAATTTTGTCCTGTTTTGCATATGCATTAATAAATTATCTTGATATGTAATATGACTATCAATTGTCAACAATTTAGTCGAATTGAACTATGGGGCTAACACTAGTACTCGCAACATCGAAATGTAACGGGAGGACTGATAAAAAACGTAGCACGCACCAACACACGCTTGATACACACGTGTGTGATAATTACGTAAAATGTGGAGGACTGGCATCAAAGTTCGTCTGTGTAAGGACTTTGGCACCATTCTACCGATAACATTCTGTTTTTGGCACTAGTTTAAATTAGTGACTGGCTGAGTATTGTATTAGGACTAAATTTAATTTCTAATTATTGTCATCTTTCAATAATTTCTTCATTCAGAAAGTTTGAGCTTTGCTGAATAATGTTTTCAAATATTCGGGTGAATAAAGATTAAATGTGAAAAAATTCTTGCCTTTCCTCCTCGTAAATTTTTTTCCGGTGAATTAACCAACAAGCACCCAGGAATGATTTCAACCACCTTCCAAATTAAAAAAAAAAAAAAAAAGTATAATCTATCTTTTAAACAAATAAATTGAATGGAAGTAAATAATATAAGTAGTCACTAATTTTATGTTGAAGGTCACCTACGGGCGGATGTCACGTGATTTGTTTGATCTCACCTTGACAGGTGCGCATCGCCATAATTGACCAGGATCAAGCGATGTTTTTAGTTTATCTTGTAATTATTTCTAACATTACCTTGACAGGTTCTATCTCGTAATCATCCTCGTGTTTCTTGTGCTTCTCCACGGAAGGGCTGTTGTTTGTCGTGGAGACGACGCCCAACGACGCGGGTCGACTTCCGTTTTCTGCGGGGTCAGAGTTCAAGGCCTCTCTCTCCTCCATTGTACTCAGGGGGTAGTCGTGCTCTGGTTTGATCTGTTTGCGAGGCATGTTGAGTGAGTGTCGTCTGGTCGATGTGAAGGAAAGTTTCGTCGGCTGTGGTCTATTATATGTGGAGTACTCCCATGGCTTGCGCCGTCCTTATTGTGTGTGCGAGTGAAAGGCGAGGCGAAGGGGATGTTTACATTTCTCGATGGTATAAGATCAAATAGAATTATATCTTTGCTTCATCAAGGGTTAAAAATGTAAAACGCCTGGTCTATTCTGAGGAAAAGGGATCTTGGTCAAACAGTGAAGAAACTGGAAAAAATGACGTTACATTCTGTGGAAAAAAAAACAAGCATAAAAATTATTTTTATATTTAAAAAAAAAAATTTGGCATTCTTTCTTTCAAACATAAAAATATTATTTGATAATCTTTAACTCAGATAAGATTTTAATTAAGAGCAATTGTTGGCTTTACGACAAAGATTAAAAAAAAAGAATAATAAAAAAGAAAACTGAGTTAAATATCCTTTACATTTAGACGCTTAAATCCTTATGCTATCCTATAAAAACATCTTAAATTTTTCGATGCCATCTTGTTTCCCTCTACACGCTTATCACGGCGGTCTGGATGTAAGGTCGTCTGGCGAGTCAAACACCACAACACCACAGCACCACACCTGTGAACGGCGCAACCAACTCACCTTTACGGCGCGTGCATGTGTTTTCATTTTTCGTGTTTTTTTTTTATACTTGCGCGAGATGCACCCTATTTATATATCTGCCATAAGGAGAAAATATCTAATCAACAAATAAACTGAAGAGTAGGCAAATATTTCATAGCATATCGACAGATGCAATAAACGTAAATATAAAGTTCATACAGGCGAATGATAGTAGAGAACAACTTGGGTAGGGGGCCGTCCGTACGTCACGCTATTTTTGACCATTTTTACCACGTTTTTCTTAGTTTGCTTTCTTGTCTGGATGTTTGTCTTTCCGGGGCAAAAATTGAATTCCTTTTTTGAACCACTTCTGATCATCCAATTTTGATGAAATTTTGCATGCATACTTGATTCACATGACAATTTAATATTTCATTAATTATAGTACTCAATTCTACTTAATTATAGTAGAATTAAATTCTATTTTTCCTTATATGGAATAACTAATCAAATGTCATTTGAACCACTTCTGATCATCCAATTTTGATGAAATTTTGCATGCATACTTGATTCACATGACAATTTAATATTTCATTAATTATAGTACTCAATTCTACTTAATTATAGTAGAATTAAATTCTATTTTTCCTTATATGGAATAACTAATCAAATGTCAATGATTTCTTGTGTTTTCCGGAAAATGTTTCGTTAAGTTTGGTAATTTTCTCAAAATTTCTTGAAATTTGAAAAATGTATGACCGTTAATTTCAAACATGAACAAATAAATAATATATATATAAAAAAGCTTTTTAAAACACCACGTTTTTCATTTGAACTAAAAAGTATAAAATAAAAATATTTTTAAAAAAGTTTTTAAGATACCACGTTTTGTGAACTAAAAAGAAGAAAATAAATTTTTTCTTGGGCTCTGTTGGAACTTCCCTTCCCCTGGGCTGAGCCAGAACTGTTTTGTTGGATGCACATTGTGGACATTTTGTACATACACACTCTTACACACCAAAATATTTTCGAACTAAAAACGTGGGGCGCATTCGGCTGAAATTAAATGAAGTATCATATATAGACTGTGGAGGAATTTGAAACTGAAAAGTTTAATGTAATAGCATTAATAGACCAAATTTCAGCCGAATGCCCCCCACGTTTTTAGTTCGAAAATATTTTGGTGTGTAAGAGTGTGTATGTACAAAATGTCCACAATGTGCATCCAACAAAACAGTTCTGGCTCAGCCCAGGGGAAGGGAAGTTCCAACAGAGCCCAAGAAAAAATTTATTTTCTTCTTTTTAGTTCACAAAACGTGGTATCTTAAAAACTTTTTTAAAAATATTTTTATTTTAAACTCCCCCCTCCCATCTGTCATAAACTGTCATTTGTATGTATGATTTCATAATATCTTTGGTAGATTTAGTAGTAGTACACAGCGTGCAGTCAACATTTTTTACAGAAAGCATTTAGTATCCTTCTTTTTTAAATGAAATTGAATATGAGAAAGTAAAAAAAAAAACACCACCAACAAAACATTCAGCGAGGACAGGAAGAAGTTTATTTTTTTTTTCATGAAACACAAACTTGTACTTAACGACGTTGCACAAAAAGAGAGCCAAGAAATTTAATTTACAATCATGGGATTGAATGGAAACAGAGGGGAAACTATAGAAAGAAAAAAAAAACATTGGAACAAACCTGTAAACCATTAAACCAAAGCATGGAGAACTGTACCAAATAGTGAATCATACCATATAGTGCCGAAGCCACGAAAACAAAGCCAAGGTACAAATGCACGTAAAAAATATCGAGCCATGGAATAAAAATCACGGAAGCAAAAAATTATAACAAAACGTGTACCCATAGCTTGATGCCATGCGATAAAGCCCAACCACGAAAACAACCCATAGAGGAAACCGTTTACAATGGAAACAAACAATAAACAATTGAACCAACAAATATAATTTAAATGTTTAATGTTAAATGAAACCAAACGATGGGTTCAAACCATGGGCGTTGCTAGGGTTGGTGTCACCCGGGGCGGTAGCTCATGGTGTCACCCTTTCATGATTTAAGGTAGATGTCCATAAATGACGTCACGTGAGGTTACCAATTTTCAACCCCCCTTCACCCGCGTCCTACTTTGTCACAAAAAAGTAAACCCCAACCCCTTGTTCCGCTATGACGTCACAAAGCTTAGACACCCCTCTCCCAAGCCATACTTTTCTCAATAAAAATTAGCCTGTTGCAAATAAGTATTTTGTCATTTAAATATGTATTTAGTGAAAGTATGTACTCTAGTATCGTAACACGCGAAGAGCCATTGAAATCGTCATTAAATAAATTGTAAACAATCAAATATTTAAGGGGACTTTTAATTAAAGTTGCGGGTTTTTTTTATGTGACCTCACATTTTTAAACACATCCGCCCCCTAGTCACACATCGTCAAAAGATGCGTTACCCCTCCCCCTATGGTTGATTAAATGGAGGGGGCTGAGCGGGCCCCCAATAATTTAAATGTTATCATAATGTATAATAAAGATGGGCAAATATTTGTATGAATCCCTGAAAATGCCTTGGACAGTCATAAGTCAATGCTGCAGTTATAAGTAGGAAGTATAACAGAGTCTGGGCTTATCTTTGTAAGAAGTTCAGTGCTGCTCATTTTGTGCCGTGTACAGCTCATACCCTTCACTTGGTTGGGAAACGTGGAGCAATTGTCTTCTGGAAAATCTTTATACCTGGCTTGTTGCTTCTACTCATCGTCGACAGATACTTCCAAAACACATAAAAGTGATACATGCTAACAAAGCCTTGTTTGACACAAGCCCGACATAATGCTGTAAGCATGGCCAGCCTAAGGGAATTAGAGGCCCTAATCGAAGTGAATTTGGTGGCTTAAAATGTAACAGAAAATTA
>MUZC01000378.1:628310-653235 GCA_002072015.1 Radix auricularia | reverse complement strand
CATTGAGAGAGTCGCATCTTGGCATTGAGAGAGTCGCATCTTGACATTGAGAGAGTCGCATCTTGACATTCAGAGAGTCGCAGGTTGCTGACCCACGGTAAAAAATTTTTTTTTATTTGTGGTAAAATGTTGAAGATATCAAAGATGTTGTATAATTAATGGCGCATATTATGTGCATGGGGTTTATTGTTTCTGATTCAATAGAAATGGCCTAAAATCCGAAATAAAAGGAGCTACTGTAGGTGATATGGTTTGAATAGTACTGGCCGATAAACCAGGCTACGTAAGAAAAACTTCCCATTAAAATTTTGAAACATTTAGAGAACAACTGAATCGGAGAACGTGTCCAGGTTGGACCCCATCCCAATAAGGTACCCCATTCCAATATGGTACCCTATTCTAATATGGTACCCCTATCCAATAAGGTACCCCATCCCAATAAGGTACCCAATTTCAATAAGGTACCACATTCCAATATGGCACCCGAATTCTAAAAAGGTACCCCTTCCCAATAAGGTACCCCATTCCAATAAGGTACCCCATTCCAATATGGTACCCCACCCCAATCTGATACACCATTCCAATATGGCACCCCATTCTAATATGGTTACCCATCCCAATAAGGTACCCCATTCCAATAAGGTACCTCATTCCAATATGATACCCATTCCAATAAGTTATCCCATGCCTACGAGTGATCCAGCTGACAGTTGAGTAACAAGTTGGACAAGTTTCCTGGTTTGGTTCCAATCCAAAAAGGAATCACATTCGCAAAACATGGAAACAATTCTTTTGAGACAACCCGATCCAGATTGGATTACGTGTTCTGAAAAAGGATCTTTCCTTGTCTATATCACATTACTTAGAGTAATCCCATGTTTTATAGTATTTTATTGCTGTTAGAGGAAGAATTCTATAACTATACGTAAAAATGTATTTCTAAAGGTCATATAAGGTAAAACATATTATTCAAGTCTCCAGACCCCAAATTTCAAACTCCCTGGTATTTTTTGTGTGTGGATAATTACGTTTTCTTGTTTCAAATGTTTTCAAGATCCATCAGTCTGTGTAAACATGTATGCAAAAAAAGCACACAAAAAACACATACATATTTAAAAAATAGATTTTGCTTTTAAGGCCACAAAGAAGGAGATAGTGTGAGTTCAATTCTGTAAATTATGTATCAATGAAGACTCTAGTCTGTGCTTTAATTCTCTCTCGTCTTCATTATTGTAATTATCTTCTTTCGGGTTAGCTCAAACAGTTCACTAAAAAATCGTTTAAAAATTCAGAATTAATTTCCAGGGTCGTTAAAAAAAACACCAAAAAAGTTATTATTTTACACTGCTAATTTATTCACTTCATTTGCTCTCTGTACAACCAACCAGTGATTGATAACAACCTGTCCATTCTATGTCACATCCAGATTTCTGACTCATGCTCTTCCTATATTAGTGAACTTCTCTCAGTTACGCTCTTCTGCAGACACACGTATTCTTACTTTTCATAAGACAAGCAATAAATCATCTAGCGAAATGATCTTTCTCTTTCTCTCTTGTTTTAAATTTTACTTCAAACAACAAATTTCTATATCATCACACGTTCGCAGTATGCCAACTACTAAAACATTCAAGACTGGCCTAAAACACATCTTTTGAAACATTTCTAACAGTGATAACCGTAGCTTATGTTCCCTGTAATGTCATTACATATTTCAGTTAGGATATGAATGTTTTACGCTGAATGCATTGGCACTTATATTTGTTCTAGTGTATGACAAATGACAGAAGTTTTACAGATAAATATATATATCAGCTGAGATCTATTAATATTGAAACAAATACTCAATATGAAAAATACTGTAATTCGGAACTTTCATTTATTTTATTTTATTTCATTTTAATTTATTCATTTATTTCCAAATTTAACAACTTAATGCAGACGTTCGAAAAGAAATATTTTTGGTGCAGTAATTTGGTGCGCTGGTTTCTAAAATTAGTATCGTTACGAACGGACGGAAAGACTCTGCAAATTATGTTTATTGATGATTACTACTTTTATGTGAAGTTCTCTGAGCCTAGATGATTGTTAGGGTAGTGCGCTAAATAAATTATCCAATTATTATTATTACTAACTATGTTGTGATTCCATAAATGCATTCCTTCTTTGAAATTTGGTTTAAAAAAACATCAATTATTGTTGTTTATTTATTTAGTCATGGTTTGATATAAGTCTTTTATATTATAATTTGTTTTTATATTTCAAATTACTTTAAAAAATTGAAAAGAATTCTGGTTAAAAAATAAATCAATCTAGTTTTCATTCAAATTTAGATTTCTTGTTTCCTTTTATTATCATTTTGTTAAAAACAGAAAGTTATTGGTTTCCATTAATTTTTCGTTACTTGCAACTCTTAAACATATAGACCGCTTAAATCATAAGTACAATTGCAGCTTTTACGTCATAGTAAATTTCTATGTAAAATTCCATATACAATTTACCGAGAGAGACTGTTGCTTGATGAGATTTGTAACCGATCTATATTTCTGGGTCGTAAACATTGTGTGGTTTGGATGAGTAAAGATTAAATGTGAATAATTTAAACGGATAACAGCATGATACGAGGGCAGGTCCAGTTCCCGCTTTTATTACATTGCAGTTAACAATTTAGTATTGTGAGGCAGGTGATGATGAGCAGTTGGAGTAATTAAAAAAAACAAAAACACCTGTTTAACATAAAATTTTGCAATGCTAATGCTAAAAATCTCAAAACGACAGCCTTTTTAATTAATTATAGATAAGTTATAAATAACTTACCCACAGATATGCGCATGGATGAAAACACTTTTCTTATTCCTTATGCAAGAACAGACACATACAAATTCTCGTGTTTTTGTGTGTGTGTGTGTGTGTGAATAGCGAACTCATACAAAGAAAAATGAAACAATTAAGTCGATATTATTACAGTAAATACACATTTGCGCGGAAATGGTCTAGAACTTTTAACAAAGATAATAAAACCTTACGAAATACCCCTCTCCCCGAACTCTCCCTGAATAAAACACTATTTAAATAGCGCGAATTTCCGTGTTTTTAACGTGTTTACCCTCGAACCAATCAGGTCATTTGAAATAGTTACACAAGGTTATGAGTTGATATTTTTTTTAAACATACACAACAACATGTGTTAGTGGTCGCAGTTGTAACGGGTTATTTACTGCCCCACGTTGTACATTTACTTACTGGCATGTTGGTGCTTGCACCGACACGCACCTGCTGGCACCTTGAGGCACAAATAACTTATTGGTGAGAACCAGCTCGCACCTTGAAGCACTCATAAGTTATGGCTAGAGTAGTATCCACTTCCACCTCATTTACCCCGTTATTTAGAAACTTTCGAGTCTAAATCAAAAAAAAAAAAAAAAAAAACTTACTGCCAAGGAAGATCAAAATAATATCTTAGCTTCACTCTTTCAACATCTCCCGTTAACCATGGGCGTCTACTGGGCGTCTACTGGGCGTCTACTGAGCGTCTACTGGGCGTCTACTGAAGCGGGGAGGAGTCCCAATATATCCCGCCCCAACCCACCCCTTCACACACCTACGCGTTTTGAGCTTCTCCCGGTAGCGAATATAATAAGCCACTTAAATAATTATTTTTAAAAAAGTAAAACAAGGCTAGCATTTCCACTCACTTCTTAGCTCAATATAATCGCACCCTCCCATCCTGAAAATTTAAACTCTGAATAAAACGCTAAAGAAATCTTTAAAGAAGCATTGCCAAAAAATTATATTACCAGAACTTTTTTAAAAGACGAAATAACAAATGGAGGTTTGTGTTTTACCGCTGATACGGTCCCCCGCCTGCCCCCCGCCCCGATCTCTAGGGTTACCCCCTGACACGTCACGTGACCTCTAGCTGTGCGTACCAGGGTGAGTTTACGAGATACGCTGTTATCCTCCACCACCTTTAAAACGCCTTTTTCTTTTCTTAACGTGAACCGCTTCAGATTTGTCGGCACCGCCAGGACAATGTTAGAATAAATCTATTTACTCTCTTGTTCTCATATATTCATCTTTATATTTGTTTTTAACTGCCTACATATAGGTTCTTCCACAACAAACAATTACACATGTAGCTTGAATGTCAGATGCTAAAACATTTTTAAATAATAAATTTTGCTTCGGAGAATATGCGTACATGCTTATCTCATTTTGTAAATCAGGGATCTCCAAACTACGGCCCGTGAGGCCCCCTCATCCGGCCAATGGCGACCGTATAATCTCAACACAAAAAGATACATTTTTTTTTACCGGTAGTTTACAACAAAACTTAGTAGTTGGGGACTAGTAATCGGTCCCCAAAACTGTTGTTTGACAGTTAATGCGGCCCTCCGGTAGAAACGTTTGGAGACCCCTGTTATTGCTGTTAACAAAAAAAAAAATAATAAAAAAAAAATAAATAAAAAAAAAATTCAGGTAAATAATTTCATTGGTTACAAAGAATTATAAATCTGCTTCAAATAAGATAAAATCAGATTGCATTTTTAGCGCATTTTCGAGAAGTCGAATGCGCTATTGCACCCGTTTTGTCCGTCCGTCCGTCATCACCCTTGATCTCAGCATCCATAAGTCCTAGACCCATGAGGTATATATGTTTTTTGTATGTCCTGACCTGCCATTTGTGCATCAACACTCAGTTACTCGATCCGTTAAAAAACCCCGTTAAAACTACCAAAAAAATATTTCGAATCGAGAGGTAACACTAGCGTAGGGAACGGCCGCCATTGCCGGAAGTCGAATGAATAAACCTTCAGGCATTGAAGAGTGGTGCGAAAGGGTGCAAAAGAATTAGTTGTTTTTTTTTTAGTTGACGTCATTAGAATATGTGTAAAAGTTTAGATAGTTTAACGACATCATTTGTGGTGACTTGTAGTTAGATTAAAGAGAAAATAATTTTTTTTTAAAATGTAAAGAAATGACTTTTAAATAAAAAAAATGTCAGGTATATTCATTACACACGAAAATTCATAAAAATATGTCTAAAATCTAAACACAATTACTGATAACTACATAATTCTGATATCTAACATAAGTACTGATACATAATACGAAAATGCGCTAACACGTCCTGAATTCCAATAGGCACCAGGCTTAACATGATTTTTTTTCTTTCTTACAGATTTAAGACCAATTAGCGGAATATATAAGATGGGATTATAGAAAATAGATTTCAGCTCAGGCATAAATCTGCCATAGACTTGAGCCTAGTGCTTTGACTGAAGATAGTCTACGTTGTTACCAATACTACTTTCAGAAAATGAATTCTTTCCCAGGGTTAAGAAACATCTGGAAAACAAACACCAAAAACGAGTGTTTCTCATGTACATTCTTACTCTTGAATTAAGAGTGACCCGTATGTTAGTTATTCCGCGCCCCCCCACCTTAAAACGTATGAAATTATCTTTCCTTGAAGTGGCCTATACTCTCTTCAACCACCACTCCCCCCCCCCAGCGGTAAAAAAGCACACATTTACTCACGACTTGCATTAGCTTCACCTACCTCCTTTGAGCCCACCAACTTTTCCTCTGTTATAGTATACCCTCCCCCACCCCCTCCCCAACATACACACACGATCTTTTACTAATTTTAACCACTAACGCACGCTCTATGAAATAATTATTTGACTAATCTGTTAAATATCTGTTAACAACAACGATAACAACAAAACAGACATAGTTAACAAATGGCTTGGCTTAGAAGCGTTCAAAAATAATTTACACCAGCAAGTACAGTACTTAGTCTTCCCGCTACAATAAATTAAGTCAGTAGTTTTATTGATTTGCCCAGAATAAAATTTAGACATTTATACCACATTACTTGCCGTAATGGGTCGGGGTGTTAGAGCTGCTTCACTAGCAACGTAGGCCACATATTCTGAAATAGGGAATTTTACTTTACTTCCCGAAATAGTGTTGGTTGATCAGACCTGTTTCTAGAAATCTTTAAATACTCAATTCCGTTGAATAATAACATAAAGATTTATTTTTTTAAATATTCAAAGAATAAAGGCAATATCATAATTCTTATCTTATCTTATCTTAGATATACAGACGCTCCTTCTATGCAGAAGATAATTGCGTCCACAGACCATGAGAGATGATCTGTTGGCAAGTGATGCAGCGGTCACAGGCCACGGCTATAGGGGTTCCACGCATTACCCCAGCCGCCTAACTATTGTCTGGTTAGGTACCCATTCGGAGCTGGGTGACTCGGGGACTCCTCAGGCCCCGAGAACAAATCCTCACTTTCGTGTGGATTCGAACTCGTGACCATCAGTGTGACAGTCGAGAGCGCTACCTCTCGACCACCACGTCCCACTTATCTTATCTGTTACTGATGCCCCTTCGACTCAGAAGATTATTGCGTCCTACGCATATCTTAATAAAAATAACAAAATACTGGTAATGCCTTTATAATGAAACCCGATACTATTGCCGATGGAATTTTTTTTTATTGTTTTATTTGAATACGAATATGGCGCGGTACCTCAGCTAGCCCTTTACATAAAAATAGAAACACATATATTTATTTATACGAACATTCAGTTTGAAACGTTCATAAGACTGACACCCCCAAGACCTCAGCAATGTTCATACGTTTAAAAAAGGGGGGTAGAGAATAAATAAAAGATTGCAATACTTAAATGATATGAAGATTGAAGCTTTCTTATATGTTGCGAAAAATTAATCGTTACATCTTCTGTCTTCATTCAATTTTTCTCCTATTTTAGATATTGCTATCCCGCCCTCAAACTTTCTAATATTTTAGATATTCCCATCCCGACTTCAAACTTTCTCCTATTTTAGATATTCCTATACCGCCCTCAACTTTCTCCTATTTTAGATATTCCTATGCCAACCTCAAACTTTCTCCTATTTTAGACATTTCTATCCCACCCTCAAACTTTCTAATATTTTAGATATTCCCATCCCGACTTCAAACTTTCTCCTATTTTAGATATACCTATACCGCCTTCAACTTTCTCCTATTTTAGATATTCCTATGCCAACCTCAAACTTTCTCCTATTTTAGATATTCCTATCCCGCCCTCAAACTTTCTCCTATTTTAGATATTCCCATCCCGACTTCAAACTTTCTCCTATTTTAGATATTCCCATCCCGACTTCAAACTTTCTCCTATTTTAGATATTCCCATCCCGACTCCAAACTTTCTCCTAATTTAGATATTCCCATCCCGCCTTCAAACTTGCTCACAACTTAGACATCTTGACTCTATAGCATTCAAAGTGTCTCCTTTGTTAGACATTATAGAGGATACCCTGTAAAACTCTTATTCTTGATTGATTGATGTGAGTGCATCATGACTCACAGCGAAATAGCGTAAGTCGAAATGGAAGCTATTTGTTGGAACATTAGGAAAATCAAATAACTTAGAAAAGGGAGAAAATAATAAAGTGTTTGAATGTTCTTCATAAGCCAATTATGATTTTAAAAGGGAAATTCGAATTACTCTTCTATTCTTGAAATTTTTAATCAGAATCTTCAGTTCTAAGCTAAAAGTTATAATCAGCGCTGACCAGATCTGTGGTAAATGAGATCCATTTTAAAGTATAAACAAATTGTTGAGAGCCGCATTAAACCACTGTTACCTGGCTAGGAAATCTTCCAGTAATCCTTGCAATATGTTGTTGTTGTTGAGCCTTCTCGTCCATGAGGGACATCCACAGATTAGCGTCGGCGTCTGCACTTCCTCCTAGGACATAGTCCACCTACAAGAGACCTCCAGGCATCTCTATCCTGGGCCATTTTCTCCAGGATCTCACATTCATGGCCAATTCTCTTGATGTCTGCCTCCAATTCTCGGCGCCAGGTGTTTCTTGGGCGGCCTCTTTTCCGTTTACCCTGTTGGTTCTATTTCAGGGCGGCTTGCCTTGTTGTATTAGAAGCAGGTTTCCTTAGTGTATGAACGATCCACCTCCACCGCTTTTGAAGAATCTCTTCCTCTATGGGCTTCAGTTTAGTCCGCCCCCATATATATCCTTGCAATATATATTTAATAAATTGTTCGCGAGCCGCAGTTTGGTCACCGTTGGTGTAACATTTTGACGAGAAAAGGAAAGGTGATGTAGAACATATCTTGTTTTTGACGGAACGAAAAACCTTTAATGGAGCCATTTAGAACATTAAGAAATGTGCATATGGGCATCAAAACCGTGATTGTGCTGTTTGGACTCATGTCTTGCTAAACCACTGCTCAGCAATGGTCCATTTTTAGCCCGCTAGTAGGGACGGTACTTCTTAATCATGAAATGGCATAGCTCATGTTTACAGGAACCATGAGCCGATCGGGGTTTTCTATGTGTGTGTGTATGTGTGTGTGTATGCGTGTGTGGATTAATTGTCTAAATTCTGAGTGTATTCTGTTTAAGGTCCTTAGCACAGAGTTATCTGATCCCGTGTGTATTTGCTTATCTTATTTATAGCTGGCAAGCTGAGATTTCCCCTGTCCTTAGACAAATTTTGAGATAAACCCTATATTGACAAACAATGATTCGGCTTACAGTGGGCTGCAGGAAGAATGACTTCTTCAGCACGCGCCTGATGCATGCTGGCAGAATATTTACTGTGGCACAGCAAGTGTTAGCCTCATTACCAGGGGCACCTTTATACTTATTGACACACTGTACGCAAAGCATTCCGAGGAAGACACAATAAATTACCCCTCAATACAAAGAGTACCCCTGCACTAAACGTTGTACTCATGTGCTAAAGAAATTTACTTCTCCGCTTGTCCCGAATATATTTTTTGTATGTTTGTTTTACATGCTTCCATTCATCCTCGCCTTGGTTGTCAGGTGAGGTACAACTAAGAATTTATGGAGACTATAAAGTTACGTTCTTATTGTCACACGTTCAAGCTTGTGCCGGTTATGTTTGGATTCTAGCTTGGGTTTATTTCTTTACATTTTACATAACGCTTTTTGTTTTCATGATAACTGAATACATGCCGCAGTCAAGTTACGTAAACATGTTATGAAAATGCAACAAAAACATGATAACGACTTTCAAAAGTTATTTGCATGAATCTGTAATATATACAATAAAATTCATTTTTTAAGAAATGTATTTATTCTAGTTTACATTTAATTCAGAAGAAATTTATCAAGGAATGTGTAAATTTATCGCTGAATTGTTCAGAATGAAAGAAAAAAAACGAGATACTTTAATCAACTGAGAGCTTCATAAAAATTCAGTAAATTTCGAAATAATTATTTTCAGATAACTTTAATATAAGCTTAAAAAAAAAAACCTTTCAAGATTTAAAAACGCATAGGAATAGAAAAAGGTATCACATTAAAAATGATAACTCTGTTGTTGCGTGTTGTATCTAACATGAAATAATATTTGAACACGCCGTGTTTTAACTTTGAAGTAAAGGTCTGTCTGATGAATGGGAAAACTTTTCAAAACAGATCTTCATAAAACAATAAAAAATTAAATGAATTATATTTTGAATCGGAGAGTCTTTTAACCAAACTTTAGCTTCACTTGGCATTATCTTAAGAAATTAATGCTTTTCAACCCGGTAACAACCTCAAAACAGCCTTTAACATTAAATAAGGATTTTCTCTCTTTTTATGTCACTTATTTTTTGTTTTCCCTTAAGCAAACCTTATTTTGACACAACTGTTTTTTTTTCTTTATGTTTTTATCAATATAGTTTTAACGCACTTCATTCGTCGGATTTATGCCTTAAAAATCATGTCTTCTGAAAAGGCTTCCAACAGTCTATTTTAAACTGCTTTCCGCAATCGCCCCTTACTAATTCCACATAATCCCCATTCTCATCCTGCATTTAATTGGTTATGTGATAGTTTTGTTTACTTGGTCCATCATATAACAGACCGTATAGCTGAAAGTTTAATCACACATGGTGTTCGTCTCGAAAGGGGCCCAAAACATTCAGACCTGAGGTCGAAAACAGCAAAAGTCTTTTGTTGGAAACACTCAAAGCTCTTGCACGCGTTTGTGGATCATGATTTACATGCGCGCAATGTTACAACCCATTGATTACGAGTTAAGGATGGGACACCTTCCACCTTCATGGTGGCGATCTGCCGCTAAAGATCTCCACCCGATGACCTCGTTCTCTCCCAGAACGATGACGTTTATAATCACAGTTATGATGTAGGCGTCCGGTCTGGTGAGTGGATGTACCACCCCTCGTCCCCATCCCCCATTGTCTTTTGTAGATCTAGGAGATCTCAAATTAGGTTTCCGAAATAATTCTTTACCGAATTCGTGAGCTTGTATTTGAGGACATTTGTGAGCTTGTATTTGAGGACATTTGTGAGCTTGTATTTAAGGATATTTATGAGCTTGCATTTGCGGACATTTATGAGCTTGTATTTAAGGACATTTGTGAGTTTGTATTTGAGGACATTTGTGAGCTTGTATTTGAGGACATTTGTGCGCTTGTATTTGAGGACATTTGTGAGCTTGTATTTGAGGACATTTGTAAGCTTGTATTTGAGGACATTTGTAAGCTTGTATTTGAGGAATTTGTGAGCTTGTATTTGAGGACATTTGTGCGCTTGTATTTGAGGACATTTGTGAGCTTTTATTTGAGGACATTTGTAAGCTTGTATTTGAGGAATTTGTAAGCTTGTATTTAAGGAATTTGTAAGCTTGTATTTGAGGACATTTGTGCGCTTGTATTTGAGGACATTTGTGAGCTTGTATTTAAGGATATTTGTGAGCTTGTATTTGAGGACATTTGTGAGCTTGTATTTGAGGACATTTGTGAGCTTGTATTTGAGGACATTTGTGAGCTTGTATTTGAGGACATTTGTAAGCTTGTATTTGAGGACATTTGTAAGCTTGTATTTGAGGACATTTGCAATCGTTTCAACTTTCGCATTCATTTCTATTCGAAGATCAGATTCGGGGCGTGCGATGGTGTCTAGTGTTTAACCATAGGACGGAGAGATTGCAATGCTTTGTGGACATGAAGGATTATGTTGAGGAAATGAGACCAACAGCAATATTTACTATGAAAAATGTCCACATAATCATATGGACTGCTATGAACTTAAGCCTAGTGTCAGTAAAGACTTGATCATAATTAGAAGTAAGGAACTTTTATTAACGTACTAAAATACTTTTAAAAAATTCATTTTATTCTACCATTTATTTTTATACGATCGCTTCAATTTCAAATAGTTTATCTCATGTGCACACTTGGGTATAGTCGTTATAACAAAAGGGTAAGAAAGAATGAGGCAAATTCTCAAAATACATATAACAAGCCAGGAGTTTGTCTTAAAGAACAAGACATAAATGTCGACAAGAAAACCGGTTTCAGCGGAAATAAAAGATACAAGATTTAACTTTTAAAAAATGGGTGCATTGTGACATTTAAATGGACAGCAAACGGAAGCAGTCATTTCAACGCCGAACAGACATCAGGATCAATGGAAACGCATATATGGATCATTGTGCACACACACACACACACCGGTGCATACAAAGTGTTAAGGCTGTAACGGTTAAACACCTAGTTGTACTTAAAAATTTCAAGTTGATAGAAATGATCTTTTAAAAAAAATATTTTGGTTGGTTGGCTCTTACTTTTTTGTTGGTTTAAATAATGCCTTCCGCATATTTTCACTTAGATTTAAATGCAATAATTCAGATAAAAACAATCTTTAACCAATTAAAAAAATCTTGAGGGAAAGAAGCACATTCTCGTGGTCTGTAAGATCCCGTTTGAGAATCCCTTTTCTCTATGCGACATCTCATCACAATGAAAGGGCTTTGTTTTTCATTGCCGCACCAATCACCCACATAGCCACGGCAATAACCCAACATAGTCGCGGTCATAACCCGCTGCTTGTTAATAATACCACTCCCCACCCGTACAAAAACTACGCCGACAGATTGCTGAAATTAATGGCCGGCTATTTTTCAGACTGTCACGAACGGTGTTGGAAACAGATATGGCGATATTTTTTAGTGTTGTAATGTTGATATGATGTCCAACTTGCGAAGTGTGAGGCGGTCGCCATTAGGAAGAGTGCATTGGAAAATAGCCGAACTTAGTACTAGCCCTGCACACAAAACTTGATATAGAGCATAGAGCATTACCATGGCAACAAACGCCCGTATTCAATTTCCCTCAAGTTTTCTCGGCAGACGACCATAATTATACATTATTTTATCATAAAACCCTCTGTCCGTTAATGTGAAAAAATGAGGTCATCGAGCTAGGCTCTTCTCTGATGAATACATATATTATTTCCTAGGTCCTCTCGTTTTGTTTTTGTTGTTGTTGTTCATAGTTCAATGTGTACCACGTCTAGTCTGTGTAAAAGTATCTCCATACTCAGTTCTGGTGAATACATATATTTTTTCCTAGATAGTCTCGTATTGTTTGGCTCATTGTTCAATGTGTACCACGCCCAGTGTGTGTTAAAGTAACTGGTTACACAGTTTAATGCATGTTACAGCAATCAGAACTACATCAAATAGAACCAACACTATGCTAGAACCGTTTACTTCGCTGCCTTTTTTTTACATGTTGACAGGAACGTTTGATCCCAAAAAAATAAGAATAAAATTTTTAAAGATTTTAAACTATAACAAATAATAAACTCATTTAATTACGTGCTACCTGGTGCCAAGATGACACACGTAATAATTTTAATTAATTATTTTTATACTTTTAGTTACCGTATTTCCACGAGGGAGGTACCAGTTGCTGATCTTGATATTCGTAAAAGCAATGTATAAGTACATCCGGAACATATCCGAACACGATGAAGCGTTTAGGGGAGTACCCAGATCAAATAGTAGGCCATCCGTGTTTTAAAATGCCCTCCATCGATTGGTGAGGTGATTGGTCAATTTTATTGAACATTTATACTCATTCTACACACGTGTCTTTATTTCGTCTAACTAAATGAAATGAATAATCTTATCATGTTTGGTAGCAAAAAGTTAATGGGTCCTAAATGAAAATAGAAAGTTCTGAAAATCCTTGCTAACGTGTTCATTTCATTAGTGTCTTAACAAAATGGCCATCTCCGAAATGACAACGAGGCTACATTGGGTACATTTGCATTGAATGCTTGTATCTAACTTCACGAGATGTTACCAGCTCATAGGCTTGTGGTACATGGGTGTGGTTGATATAATGTGTGCGTGTGTGTGTGTGCGTGTGTGTGTGCGCGTGTGTGTGTGCTCATGAGCTAATAGTACAAACAAGGTAAGGTTGGTGTGTGCGTGTGTGTGTTTGTATGCGTGTGTTTGCGAGCCACTGCGTGCGGGTCCTCTCGTTACATTTCCTAAGCCCTGATAGTCTCACCATGATGATTAGCATTTGTTAGATTCAAATTTACACTTCATTATCAGAAAATCAAAAATTGCTTCTAATCAGTGACCTGACACACTTAAACATGTTTTTATATGTTATATTGTTATGATTCACGTAGCACTTTTCAATAGCTCACTAGAAGATGAAGATATTTCTTTTGATAGGGGGTAGGTCTGTGCTTGTATGTTTTTTTTTAATGTTGAAAGAAAGAGCTTTGCCAATGTGTTGTCGACTCCTTATTCGTGGCATAATTCTCGAGTTAAAATTAACACCACAATGGCAATGTTATTAAACCAGTGGTTTGGGAACTTATACCAATATTAATCCTCATAAGCCACTACTTCGAGGTCTTTGTTGGGTACATAAAACATTACACAAATTTTAGAATTTCTAAACCATTACATCGAGATCACAGTTTGATTTGGAATATATTATAAAAAATATTAGTGTTTATAAACCATTAGACCAGGATCTCTGTTCGTCGATGTACTTGCACTTTTCACTTCTTAAAATAAATTAAATAAAAAGAGATAAGAAATCTTTATGTAAAAATCTGATGCTGTACTCCGGCCCACGGTTGTTGTAAAAAATAAATACCTGGAACTGGCCTGGTTCTAACACAAGAAAACAAGACCTGGTTGTTTGAAATATTTACATGTGAAAGTAATAAACTTCTCTATTTTCTATCCCCCGAAAAGCCGCGTTTTATTTTTGTGTTCAATGTGACTCCAGTGACTAAACCAACTAAAACATAAACGAAGGTTTAAAGTTCCACCGGTCGGGTCAAACTAGTGTGCTGTCAATAACTGACACGCTATACGTAGGTGGGGAAAAATCTTTTATAATTTTAAAAGGCAGTTGTCTGTCCGGTCATCGATAGCGATTAGTCCCTCAAACTCCTAGAGACTCCTATAGCCAATCAAAAGCGGAGAAAAATTAAATATCATTTACATATTGAACAAATTTACGCGGACGTTCAAACCGAGTTATTTTTTGTGCCGTATTTTTTTTATCATTCCGTACCGTGTTCCCACCTTGAAGAGAGTCACCCATGCTAATCACTACTGTTACTCATAGACAACATGCCACCGAAACGATGGCGGAACGTGCCTGGACGGGCTTTGTTGCTTGTCACTAATAATGCCTCGTTACTTATGCACTGAGTCATTTGTTTCACGCAGTATATCGTGCAACTATGAATGGATTTCTTCCGCTAAAAAACAAAAAACAACCTGAATGCGACCGTTAGCGCTCAACAATGCACACCTTTTAATAAATACCAGAACACCATTATTACTGAGGGTATTAAACAAAATATATTATTGCTTTCAAATAACTAATTAGTTTAAAAACACGAACAAGCAGGCAATGAATTATTTAAACATGAATGGGGAGAACTCAACAAGTTTACAAACCAAGCTTTTCATACATAGTAATTCTATCTTTTATAGACAAAACTCATAAAACATAAGCAAACTTGGTGATCTTTGGCGACAACATTACAGCGCCGGTAAAGTTAAGTAATGAAGGTAAACCAAGAATTAAATACTATAAGAGCGAAGGCCTGTGAACAAAATTGGTCATCAGTATTTGGAGCAGAGGGTTAGAGTCTTTTTGAAATAAAGGAAGTTAGAGTGCTCCCGCACACTCAATAAGTTTAATTTTTAAAAAAAATTACGAAATCCTGTTAACTTAATTTTAAAAGGCACTTCTTGAGTGTAATGGGAGAGTACTTTTTTTTAGTTCCCTGATAGTCAAATAATATTACTGTGAAATGATTTAACGACCATTAGCGCGTCAGAACTGTTGCACTGGCCGCAGTTTAGCTTAGAGAAAACACTTGGCGAATCACACCATGGACGCGCAACGTATTTTACTATCATCAATATACCTCTTAAACAGTTCATACAACATACCCTTAATTGTTTTTTATCCCATTCCTGAATGTAGAAAGGAACGTGTAAACTTCCAAGGCTTGACTGGAAGAGCGACGTCAATAAATATGAACAAAACTTGCGTATGCGTCCACTATTCGCCGATACATCTGGGTTCATCTGTATTTATCTGCCCATGCCGATCCAAGTCCGCCCCGCTGCGGGTTGAGGTTCCTGTGGCAGACAACTCTATCGTTACAGATTATCCCCCGTGTATTCCACCCCCGCCCCCATCCCCGCCAGCTTGCACCACGTGCCGCATCCCTTTCCCGCCATCTTCACGCGCAACACACGGGCCCACTATCTTGTATAAGGACATTTCCCACCCCCTCCTACCCCGTAAATAAGACAGGAGGCGGCACTTCAATTTATTCCATTACTTGTAGTCGTTTTAATCTGCCTAACACCAGGTCTCGTTTAGTCAAAGTATCCGTCTCATTTTTATTCACTTTAACCTTTGACGTATTGATTTGGGAGAAATCAAGGGAGAAAAACTGCATTTATCAAAACAAAACAAAAAAAAAAAAAAAAAAAAAAAAAAAAAAAAAAAAAAAAAATACACTAAAAAGATTTCAGAAGAGGTTAAGCCGTTTTAAATTTCAGTATTAATTTGATGAAAATCCGACACACTTAACGAAAGACAGTAACTGTTGTTTAGATGCTAGATTGTGGCATGTATTCGTCCAACCACTCACTCAGCAGCATGTAAAATTTGATAGCCGCACTCTTTGCACTTTGACTTCTACGAAGTTAATATAATTTAAACTGTTGTGATTTTAAGCGATTGAGCATTAAATTCTGATAGACTTGCACAACGTTATTTACTCGAACGCCTTTTACTAATGTGATGAAATGGCGAGACAGTGATGGGAACAGCAGGAGAGGCGTGGTTCGATCTCCCCGCTTCATGTTTCAGGAATTAAACGGGTCAGTTGATTTTTTTTTTTAACAAGCGTCAGCAGTATGCTTGTTTTGGTGTTTTTTTTTGGTCTGTGTTTTTGTTATTGTTTAATTTTTTTAAAAATTTTTTATTATTATTATTAATTTTTTTTTGCGGTAAGCTCAGATTCCAATGAAATGCTACACGCGCCAAATGCTCGCTGGATTGGTGTCAACCGTGGTGTTAGATTTACGCGCTGACCTCCCCCCCCCCCCCCCCCCCCNCCCCACACTGACTATGTCGTTTAGGGACAAAAATGAGATTAGTGATTAGGGAAAGATAATTACTCTTTAGTGGATGGTGGTGGAAAGGAAAAAAAAAGGAGGTTGGGCTTGGTTGGGGGGGGGGAGGGGTCAACAATGCCCGGAACACTGGCGATATGATGAATGCACAGGCATTTGATTGTTGGATACCACATCGTTGGCAACTGTTGAGTCGAGCGCTGTCGCAAAGAGCTGCCCGATACACGAGTAGAATATTGCACACAACTATTTTCAGTACACGCTTTGATCTTTGAAAGAAATGAAGCTAATAAGTCATTATCGTGGCCTTTTGACATATCCATGGGCCGGCCATCATATAGTGTTAGGTCAGTGAGGGCGAACCTTTCTGGGGCAGCGTGCCCAAAATTGTATTACATCCTACTCTTATTTAGCAACACAAAATGCCGGCACAGTGGTTTCATTAGGGAAGTAATATTTTAGTTGAGTGCCGGTGTGGCAAAATAAATCCTCCCCCATACAGAGTCTCCCCCAAGCGATTTTATTTTAAAACGGATTCTCCGGGGGCGAAAATGTTTTCCTCCCGATTAAAATAAATTCTCCCCTACCCCGTAAAATAATGTCTCCCCCAAAATAAATTCGCCCCCCCTCAAAACAACCTTTTCATATAGTATAAAGAGATCACTCAAAAACAGTAGAATAAAGAATACTTAAATTTGTATTATCCACACATATTTACTCTAATTCTATTTATAGTAGTGGCGTAGATACAGAAAGATATGGAGATGGGGGTGGACCGTTCCGTTTAACACCCCTCAGGGGCGTAAGAATTTTTTAAAATTCTTAATTACTTGCCTTTATTCTCACTGTGCAAATTGACTCTAACGGAGTTGGTATCAAGCATTTTTTAAAAAAAAAGGTATTGTGTCTTTGAAGGCATGGGTTGTGTTGTTACTATAAACGTAAATTTGCACAAATGTCAGATGTTCAGACGGTGAGAAACTCTGTCTCCATCTCGCTTATAGGCCATATAATTTCTGTAGACACCAAAAAATCCTCAGTTGAATTGGGGGTGGGGGATGGGGACGGGGGTTGTAGTGACCCAATTTAAGAAGCGGCACGCTATGAAACCATATCTGAGACAACGCCACTGACTTGTTGAGCCCATGACCTGATTATAATAATAACCTTTTTTTCAGTCCATGACGGACTCTAGGGCAAGTGAAGTAGCGTTCACAAGTTATATTAAGCCACCACTGACGAGCAGGCGATTGTGTGGCTAGCACAATGCCCCGTGGGCCATGCCAGTAACGTGGTTTGAACTCGTGTCTAGAGTTCTTCCCAACGTTCCGCAGTCTAAAGCGCTACTACTTAGACCACCGCTGATTATCCAGTGGATTTTTGTTTTTTTAACTCTACGGCCAAAGCAGTTTCTTGTTAGGCGGCATACATTTAAATAGTGCAGTAATCCCTGTAATAGCTCCATAGAGGCGGTTCCTATATGTTTGATATCAAATTTAAAATCTAATAATTCACTGAAATTTGGCTACTTGTATTTAAATATTTCTAAACAGTCATTTATATATGCCAAAGGTATAATTTATTAGACTATTTATATAACTACAAGTACAAGTAAAAAATAAAACTGCTTATAACCACGCAAACTTTTCTACATATTAATAAAGGCGTAATCAGCTTTATACATATATATATATATATCAAACAATTTGTAAGGAATACAATTTCTTTCATTTATTTAGTCAAAAGTTTACGTACGCACACAAATCGATTGTTAAAATAATATTATGTTTAAAGAATTCAGAAAAGCAGGTTTAATTATTGGAATTTATTTTGATAACATCACCATGCACGAATAGATAATCTCATATCACGAACATGAAGTTATTTTTTATACTTTCCAATGTATTATTTCCTTTAAGAATTTGAATTTTAACAGCCATAACAATTCTTAAACTCAAAAATATATTAAAATTTATAAAATTGTTATTGATTGGTAGGAAATCAATTCACCTCCTGGTTATTACTTAAAATTGAGAAATTTGCTCCAATAATCATGACAACCATTAACTTTCTCAGTATAATTTATACCTCCTCTGTCTAAAGTGTCTGAACTAATTATGTCATTAATGATAGACAAATCTAGACATCCTTTAACATATTTTATTAAGTCTTTAAATTGTACTTTGATGTTACAATATTATATTGCGAACATTTCTAAAATATTTGACTAATCAGGGTGAACACATAAAAAATCGCAACTAGCTACAAGTTAAACTTTTCTTTTTAGTAGACATAAAATACTTCGAGGATGAGAATTAAGCAACAATTGCAATTACAGTTACAAAGTATTCTTTATAAGCTTTTTTTTAAAATTTAAAAATGATTACAATTTTGTGAGACACTTGTTGTGTAGACTTATACACTGTATAAGCATGAGGACTTGACTGTGCATGGAAATGGAACACGTAATTTGTGCTGTGAATGGCAATTGTGCGTGGTCGTGAACTTTTTATTTTCAACATAATCCATGATATCCGCAACTGTACACGGATCCATGATAAAATCAATAGAATATTAAAATGAATGAGCACTTATAATATCCACTTCTGTTTTGAATTTTGACAAGCCAATCTCTTAACTCTTTTTTTAAAAATTCTGTAATGAATTTCCCACACAATTCACCACCTTTTATTGTGATCTCTTCTCTCTCTACTCGGGCTATAGCCCCCCAAAACCCATTTCTGCCTCACTTACTCGTTTGATTATCGGTTAAATTAGTTTTCCATTGATTACTTGATGATCGTACAACTTAAAACTATACATAACTCCCTCAAGCCTCACAGTACGTGACTATTACATTAGGTTACCTCATAAGACCATTCAGGTGTCCTACACAGTCTTCCTCATATTTCAGTAAACTATGACTCGAAGGACAACATAAATGGACAGTACGTGCCCGTCTTGAAGCAATCTACTCATTAGCTAGTCTCGTGCACGCCTAACAAATGACTCTTTGCGCTTTCCTTGCCAATGCCACCAATAAAATAGCTCACCTTTCAGCTACACCTTCAGTCTTCTGTGCTCTTACATTCTATAAGATAATTGACTTTATGCCTAACTAATTCAAGGGCACTCCTATATGCGAATCTAAAACTAACTAAGTGAGTGCCTCAACTCAACCAACCTAGATCTCCCCAGATCACGTTGTTTTATGTTATAGAAAAGAAAAAAAACTATCGAGTGACTCCAACCCAAGCTAAGACATTCATCGTTAGAGCGTGTGATCTAATGTTTGTGTGCCTTAGTTTTGGCATGTTCTGTGTTTCTTTAGACAGCTACACAAAAATATATTTTAAAAGTCAAATAAATTTTAAAAATAAATTAACAGTCATTGGCAAATTGAATTTGTTAAATTTTCTGCTGAAAACTTAATAAAGGCTACCGACAAAATTCGGTAATAATATTCTTGAATCATTACAATGCACACATAAAAATCGCAAATTTCGTATAAGTCCAAAACACAGGTGATACTCAAAAACGTCAATAGTGAATTTTTGTTCCAATATTGATAAGTTGATCATCTTCATTTGTCTATTATTCTTTTAAATAACTCTGGGCCATTAGCCACCTCTAAAAATGTGTGTTTTCAGGCATACACCCACTAAGCCAACAAATTGCTACGCCCCTGACTAAGCTTATGATTGTTGAATTTCCAAAAATCATTCACAAATGCATGAAGAACAAAAACAAACTATATTTTAAGTAATAAAATGGAACACAACAATTATTTATAATTTCCAATAATTAAGGGGAGGATCCATTTTAAAGGGGGATACATTATTTTAAAACAAATTCTCCGGGGCGATTTTGTTTTAAAATAAATTCTCCGGGGGAGACTTTATTTTGGGGGAGACTTTATTTCGTGACACCGGCTGATGAGGCTCTGCGTGCCGTCTGTGGCACGCGTGGCACAGGTTCGCCATCACTGTGTTATGAAAACATTCAATAAATTTTGTGGCGAAAACTCACCTCTTGACCTATCACTTAGATACAAGACTTAGGAAAAAAGAATAGACATTGATTTTTTTATGTTGTGTTTGCCCTTTATTCCTAGTTTGCTATTTTACTACAACGAAAAAACTATCCGGTATATAGGTTGTAAAATGAGAAGCAGAAGTGCCTATCATTTATCAAAAACACCTAGTCTTTGCTTAAATTTCAAAGTAATCTTATTTCCCCTATGCTATTAAAAAGGAGGGGAAAATCAAGTTTTTGACTATAAATCCTTTATATACGAGACCTAACTAAAAGAATGTTCATTATAATACCAATCGCACGGCAATACAAACATATTTTTTATGTCTCGAATATATATATGATTTAGTGTAAAAAAAAACAACAAAGCTTCTACAGTCTGCCTGCTAAATTTCAAAAGGATTTGATCCGGGGAAAGGGTTATAAAAGCATGTTTAACATAGTGCGCACCGCGATACAGATTAGTAATTAATAGCATTTACATTTACAGATCGGGAATATATTTTAACAGTATCGTCAATCTAATAAGCACCACACAGCGCAACAGGAAAGTAATAAAAAGGAAAGGTCGTTCAGTATAATAAGCACGACGACACTGGATAAATAAAATAATCTAAAAATTCAATAATTTAATTACATTACATTCGATCATCGGCCTTCAAAATTTCAGCTCTCTAGCTACGAGTAAGTGGGTAAAAAATCGATCCAAAATTTTTTCGGCAAGCAATCAAGGGCTCAACCAGACACCACGAGTTAATATGAAGGATTAATTAAAAATGTACCAGAGTGATTCCCTCTTAGTGAAATTGAATGGAATGCGCCTCAGAGCATATAATTAAGTCAGAAATTACCGATAATTCTCGATATCTGAGCTCAAAAAATGATTTAAAGTTGTGTAATAATAAGACATAATAGTGGAAACGTATCGTTATATACTATATTGAAAATTGTACAATTATATTTTAAATCTGGGATTTAAAAATGCGGTGTTCTGAATGACAACAGCATTATAGGCAAGGAACGTGAGTTAAAGCGCGCAAACGAACGGGTGGGTGTTAGTATTAACTATTCTCTTAAAGAGATTCCCGTTTACAGAGTAACTTTAGCGGGTGGCAAGTTCACGCATGGTCACCGCAGTTGTTTGGTGAGTTATTTCTGGCTGCCGATGTTTAGAGAATTATCTCTAGTCTAGATTTTTTACTCCGATTATTATACAAGACGACCAACAAAGCCCGTCCATGGACGTTCCGCCATCGTTTAGAGTTGCATATTGTAACTCACCTCCAACAGCAGTCTCGACCGGCCATAAAGGTGCATCATGTCAGAAAATACTTTCTTATAGTTATAATTAATAACCCATAAAAAATAAGTTTTTGACTATAAATCCCAACGCGTACCGCTCAAATTAAAGTCACGGAAAAAATACTACACAAAAAATAACACGCGTTGAACATCCGCGTTCAATATGTAAATCAGATTTAATTTTTTTCTGATTGGATGTGGGAGTCTGTAGGAGTTTGAGGGACCAATCGCTATCGATGACCAGACAGAATATTGCCTTTTTATATAGGATTGGAGCACAGTGCTCTTGAAATCTGAATTGTGCTTTTTTTTTTTTTTACACATAATTACCAGAACCGAAAACTTAATCTTTAACTAAAACAGTAGCAAATAAACACAAGCTACATTATATCAAAAGTTAACGCACGAAAAATGCTAGAATAAACAACAGTACCTCACCCGATCTTTAAAAATAATTTGCTGTGGAAACATTAATCATGACGTAATATGCAAGTGCTGAGTCAACAACAAATAAACTGAACTCTCAAATCTTTTTGACGACGCTCTCAACTCGAATGATAATTGACCGCACATTCACGTGGGAAATAAATCAAATCACGTGTCAGTGACGTATGGCCATTTATGATCGCTACGATTCTTCAGCAGGATCACGATGTTATGACAGGATTCAAGCATTTCATGTATCAAAATCCCTGTGGAGGATTGGTTGCCAAATTATGCGGTGGCTTTAAAAATACGGGAAGAGAGCAGTACTTGGCAAATATTTACTTTGTTAAAATGTCTTTGTTTGTCCGAGAATACCGTGTGTCAGACCGCCATTTTGTTGGTTCACGTGACAACGCGTCATTATTTAATACGATGATCACCCCTCCCCCTTCCCTCCGAAAAGCTTTTTATTTTACACTATAGGGTTCTTCATTTCTAAAACCGGAAAACGTCATAGCTCATTTCGTAATGTTCTTTTTTTAGATTACATTTTAGCGAAACAAAGTTTGAGGCATAAAAACAGTCAAATCACTATGTTCTCAAAATTGTTAGCTTGGTAAAATTAAGATTTTTTTTATTTTTTTTTTTTATTTTTTTTATTTTATTTTTTTATTTTTGCAAGTCCAACAAGCTGTCTTAAAGTAACGATGAATTAAACATTAGCTGATAAGATCAATCATTCTCAATATACCTACATTCACGTATTGACTCGTATCTTTTATTATTTTTTGTATGAATTTGTCCTTACAAAAGATAAATTTAGATATAATTTTTCTATTAATAGATTTCCGCCATATAATGAACATCCCTATTGAAGCTAAATGGGATGCTATCTTTTTGACCGGAGACGTTGATATAATTAAAGTCTTCGAATTGATATCCTTAATGCACATGGATAAGTCTCGGATTTGATGTTCTTGATACACATGGACTTGATATCCTTAATGCACATGGACTTGATATCCTTAATGCACACGGGCAAGTCTCGGATTTGATGTTCTTGATACACATGGACTCAACATTCTTAATGCGCATTTAGATGATGTATTATAGACACTCTTAAAGTGCATGCATACAACAACAATGGTTGCTTTCTATACACGTGGGAATGTTTTAGACACTTTCTGAAAAAAATCAAACAATTTAGACACATGATATTTTTTACTGATATTCTCTATTTTTGGAGCTTTCTCAGGTGGTTTATTTGCTGTTATTGATCTTTGAAAAATTGTAACAATGATGTTAGCATAACTTAAAGTGAAGTAAATGGAGAATGAGGCGCACTGACAGCCAACAATTGTCTCCCGTACCCACTTCCTGGGAATTATGTAACAATGGCCAGTTGATGACGTCATTTGTTGAACACACGCAGAAAGTCGGTCCAGATAATCGCACTCCCGGGACTTGCGTGCCTGCCCAAAGAGCTTTGATGTAGATTATTATCTCCCTTGCAATGTGGCCCTCCATCGGTTGTCTTTTCTTGGTAAACGGAGACGGGTACAGCTCTAACTCATAATATGGAGGCAAAAATTGCATGTCTAGACCATATGTTCCGAGAATTTCTTGAGTCACGGTGACCTATCTTGATTCGGTTTTTCCCGATGGATCTTATTTAAAACTCTAACAAGTGCACTGCGAATAGGTACTAGTTACGTGTTTTAAAATATTCACCCTGACCTGTGAAAAATAAATAAAATTTTATGCCACAAACTTTAAAATGTCCTTCAATTACTTCACGTGATTGAAAACTAACATTAAAAGTTAATCTCCCAAATCTTTTTCTAGACTTTAAAAATGTCAACGTTTAACGACTGCATTATATATATATATATATATATATAAAGTGTTCTTTATTTAACTTTATTATCTTATCGTATCTGTTACAAACGCTACTTCTATTGAATATTATTGCACCCTACGGTTTTTGTTTAGTTCTGCATTCTTATTAGAGTTTTAAATGATGATAAAGTATTGGGTTTCCTGGTTTCTTCAGGCAACCCACCCACACCCGACTTCCGGACGGGAAGAAAGAAAACTTGTATGTGTTTGTTCTTGCATACTAAATAAGAACGGTGTTTTTATCCTTATGTCTATCTGAGGATTGTATTGAGTTATCTTTGTGTTGTATTTCTAAATTAGAAGAAATTGCTTTATGTATAATTACTAATTTACTCTTGGTTCTTCTATCCTCTATCGTTCAAGGTTTAATGATTTAACTAATGGCGGTATTTTTGTCAATTTTTTAATATTCTCCAGTAATGAATCTGGCAGCTCTTTTTTTGGATTTGTTCTAACTTATCAATATTTTCTTTGGTGGATGGGTCTCTTACAGAAGATGCATATTCTAGTATAGGTCTCACCAGGGTGAGGTAGCATTTTAGTTTTATATTCTTATAATACCTGTAAACGTTTCTTTTTATAAAAACTAAGTTTTTTCCCCCGATTTTTAATAACTATATTGACATGAGATTCCATGATAATTTCTCATTTATTATGACTTCCAACTATTTTGCATCTTTAGTTTGGGATAGCTCTTTTCCATGAATGAAATATTTTGAATTTCTTTTTTTCTTTTTTTTTTTTTTT
>MUZC01000378.1:617252-628269 GCA_002072015.1 Radix auricularia | reverse complement strand
TTTATGTTTTATTTTTTTTGTTTGTTTTTTTTTGTGTTTTTTTTGTTTTTTTTTTTGTTATTGGGGGTAGGGCGGTAGGGGTAAAATTTTGCTATCTCATTAAAACAAAATCCTATTCTAATGTTGTTGAAGTGTTCTAGATTTTTAAGGTGTGATGGAATGATCCGATCTCATGTCACAGACAAGGCTACAGAAAGCCCTTCTATGGGTTGAGTCGATCTGGAGAACTTACTAAGATAGAAGACTTAATTCATACAACGATAGGCGATTTCATTGTAACAAAACAAAAACTTTTATTATTTGACATTTAACGTGACAACATCAGCTGTATTAAGCTGAATAGTCTGTATCAAGGAGAAATATATAGATCCACAACCAGAAACAGCATCAAATATTTATTAAGTTTCCTTGTCCTTTGCAACACTGGTAATATTGAGTACTCCAATAGTAGTAACTTCAGTTTTAGTAAGTTACTTTTCAGCCGTAGCCACGCATATTTTAGCGGAGCCCTTGTAACCGACGCTCGGCCCTGCCATTAGCCCACTAACAACATTCATGAGTGAGTCACCTTTGATAGGCTCTCTTCCTGCTATTTGTACGATAAATAGGAGCGTCAATACGCCAACGAGGCGCAATAAGTGTTGTCGGCATCCCTGTTAAAATCTGGGAGATTACTCTCAGCGCCCTGGGGGGGTAAGGGTTAAACAAGGGTCCGAGGCACAAAGCTAATTACTGGCTGTCTGGCTAATTAGGGGTGGGACGGTGTGCCACATTGTAAATATAAATTTTTGTAAGCTTTCAAAATTAGCACACATTTTTAATGAAAATAATTTTGTTGATGCCTCGATGTCTGGATGCGAAATTTCGAACTAGACTGTTGGATATATTCAAGAAACATATTAAACATATACATGTATTCTTAAATATACCTCTCAAAATAAGTTAAACAATATCTACCTCAGTATAACTAACAATGTATTCCCCATAGTGTTGTTAAAGATTAATTTAAATATAATCGTTAACTTTAGAAAGAATATATGATTAATTAATCATTAATTTACGATTTAAGCCAAAAATAAAAATTTAAGCTGCCATGTCATAAGTAACACTTATTAAACGTTCTTATTAAAAATCTAATCTTAATAATAAATAACTCTGGAATGTCTCCTTTCTATGTCATCTTGTTACAAACTACGCAAAAAGATAAGTGTTTTCACATTATTTAGTTCAAGTGATGAGCTGGTCTAATAGACAATATAACCAGCCGAGCTAAAGAATTATTCACATGGAACTGGGTTAACTGGTATGCACAAAACGGTCTTGGCAAGGAATGACATCATTGGATATCGGTGTTCATTAAGTTTCCAGCATTGTGGAGGGTTAATGGATTCAGGAACATTCATTTCGATTTTGTAACGCGGTAATTCATCCTAAGAGCTATCGTCATTTTCTGTCTCTGAGTCGGACTCCATTACTGCAATTAGCTTAATACGCTTTTAATTTGGTTTGATAAGTAGGTGAAGTGTTAGTGTTAGAGCCATGGTAGGCACATTTTATCAACATTTTTAACACTCCAGTCAGTCAAACTAAATGTTTGTGTAATCATCAGGAGATTTGTTATTGTTGATCGGCCACTATATTTAAATATTGTTGTTTTTTTTTTTTACTCTTTGAATACCAATAATTTGTAAGTGATGGGTTAAAAATAATTAAATCGTTATTTTTTTAAAACGATTAATCAAGAAATGAATCGTTTATTTCTACAGCCCTAATTCCCCACAATGCTAAACAATATATTCTCTGTTGCACCAAACCATATGTGCCCCAATACAGCTAAAAATATTTTGTTTACTTTAATCAAAAATATTTTTCTACGTTTCCAATTTTCACTTTAGGGTTCGTCGTTCCTTTTGTAAACGAAAAGTTTGGTGTGGCAAATTTCACAGCATCTAAGTTTTGTTTAACATTTTAAAAAAAGATGCGCTGTAAGAAAAAACTGCTGCAGGGCGTTGGTCAGGTCTCTGCGCAGCCGCGCAGCTTAAAGGAAGCCTAACCCCTAACACATCAAACAACTTAATTCACAATATCACAAATCGTCCACCCAAAATTTAAAACTAAACTCCCTAACCGTCGAATAACAAAACATTCTCTAGTTATCAAAGTAATTACCCCCAGTCTTCGTGTCAACAATCAACTCACCTCATCATCTCTAGTTATTTTCATTAAAAATTAAATTACCCCAGGAAAGAGACCGAACGAGGTCATTAACCGGAAGTGGTGTTCCCCCAGTGTCACTGAGATGACATGCCAGGACGTATGGAATTTAACCTGTAGGCTCTAATTTTTTGTCGTAACAACTACTGAATATTTGACTTTCAGTCCCATAATTCCAATTCTCTCGCCTTAGTGTCCAAACGCCACAAATGCGTTATTTATCTTGAACACCCAAAGTGCACATTCGCTCTTAGTCTTCTGGGCGGAAAAATATCACAGCGCTGACGTAATGTCGGCCGTGGTAAGGTCAACCACAATTGTGAAAACATTTATGTTCTCTATGTCTATTTTTAGATTGACAGAGATGGGCAAAATGTAGGTGACATTAGACGTTAAGATAACTGGCATCGTATGTGATATTTAAGTAACGTTGGACGACATTTATGGACATTTGTTCAAAGAACAAAATATTTGACTTTACATAACTGGAAAAACAAATACGTAATTTTAGTAACTTTGGAAAACGCATTTGGACGTTTTGATCTATTTGACACCATAAATGGACATTTGTAACATTTGTCAACATATACGGACATTTAGCTAACATATGTTATCGATATTCTGGCAACAAGAGTTAACATATATGGACATGATGCAACACATGGATAACATATTATATGGACACTAGATAACATTGGAGATATTCAGGGCGCTTTCGTACACAAAAAGTTATGAAGTGATTTCGACTATGTTCCTAACCTCAAAAGTTCGTTGATCTGTGTGCAAATTAAAAAAAAAAAAAAGTAAAAAAAAAAATAATTACACAATAGTCTGCGCTGTACTCTAAACACTGCGGCGTCGGTCATTTGTCTGCTCGACCACGCTCCGTCCGCAGCTTAAAGGGGATATAGTCCGCGATAATAATTGATATGAAATATAATAAAAGCTGTTAGGCATTTAACTAAAATGAAGGATTGGGCTTAACATTCTAAGGCCGCCCCTAGATGGACAAGGCTAATCAAACTGAATTCATATGTCATGGTTTAAATGCTATTTACTTGTCCTCTTAAAGAGTCATATTCCTCTGTCACTGTAAATGGGAATCACACGGTTACAGTGCACCTGAAATACGGACTTCGCGAGGTGCCAACTGAGTTAGTTTTGGTACAATGACCCATGGGAGTCAAACGTCGGCCTATTCAAGAGATGCGTGAAAAAATCGTTAGGACCTTATACCAATGTTGTTTGGATGGTCGGGACAAGCTTCCGGAGATATATCTTGGGATAACATGCTGGGGATGTTACTTAACATGCTGGGAGGATGGTGCAGGACATGCTGGAGGATGGTACTTAACATGCTGGGAGGATGGTGCAGGACATGCTGGAGGATGGTACTTAACATGGTGGGAGGATGGTACTTAACATGCTGGGAGGATGGTGCAGGACATGCTGGAGGATGGTACTTAACTTTCTAGGAGGATGGTGCAGAACCTGCTGGAGGATGGTAGTTATAAAGCTGGGAGGATGGTGCAGAATGTGTTGGAGGATGGTGCAGAATAAGCTGGGAGGATGGTACTTAACATGCATGCAGAAAGGCACTGCACATATTCTTAATAATGGCATCAACAAGTATCTCTGCCCCCACAACCATTACCCCACTTACCCCCCAAATCTACCACACCAAACACCAATATTTCTGGCATCAATTCCCCATTTCTACCACATCTATCAATTTTATCAACATTTACCACATTCACTCTCGACATAACCTCTTCTTCTTCTATTAATCAAATCAGTCAAAACGTCTATCAAAACAACAAACTATAATAGTCTACGCCTACCAACACAAATTCCCACTTTCAACAATTTGAAAAGAACCACAAAGTACATTTTAAAAAAAACCAAGCTACCCACAGCTAACACCTTGACTCCTGGGGGAACTACTACCCACACCATCCACCTCAGTCACTCTGACACTTCACACCCCAAGAATTCATATTGCTGGTAGGTGCCCTCTACCTGTAGTTGTCTCCCATCCATCCCTGATAACAGCGGCCTGACTAGACGGTGCGAGAAGACAGAGATTATGTGAAGAATATAAATTACGTTTTACAGCTATCTGTTAAACAGCACCAGGGGGTGGGGCCGAAGGTTTGGGGAGGGGTAGGGGTAGCTGATTCCACAAGACCGTGGATGTTGTGATTCTATAATTGACATCAAGGGGAGAAGGGTGTGGGCTGAGTTCTAGATAATGTCATGAGTCTATTATTCCCATCAGTGTGGGCAAGGGTGGGCAGGTAGTTATATAAACAAATGGCATTTTCCTGTTATGTAATTTTTTTGTGTGTTGGGATAATTCTATAGATGAATGTCATGACGTTATAATCACTTTATCCTGGTTTGGTTCCACAGATGAACGTCAACATGTTTACACTGAGCTTTTGTTGAAGATGAGTAGTCTATTGTTTGGGAGATCATACCGATAACCCGAGAATCCCTGATGGAAGGGAGGTATTTTATGACCCAACTAAGGTGAATTAACGAGAAGGTAAATGAGTGAGGGTAAAAAAAATCTTTTTATGTTGAACAGGCAGGTAATCTTTGTTCCTCAATGTAGATAGTTCAGGTGAAAACTGTTTTTGTTGCTATCGGCACCTGAGATACATTTACAGGGAGTGAATCCTTTGATGGGGAAATGCAGAGCTAGTTTTTTTTCTTTTTATTATTTAATTTTTTTTTTAAATAGTGGAAAATTAAACCACATTCGAACAGCACGCTTTAGTTATTTAAAGCTCAAACAGGGCATTATTAGATTTTAGTATTCTTAAAAATAAATTATTCGATCAATTACAAGCAAACCACAAAGTAGATCACCACCAAGTTAGATTTAGATAGGGCTGCCCCCCCCCCACCAAAAAAAAAAAAAAAAAAAAAAAAGTGTGAAAGTCCTTTTAAATTATTGGTGTCAATACCCCAATACAATTGAAGCATGTGCTTGAAAAGAGGAAATTTTTAAAGGGCCAAGAGTTTCGACAATTGATTTCGTTTTGAGTGTGTTCAAGTAAGTTATAACCTTTTGTAAGCAATATATATATTACACTTTTTTAAAGAAAAGAAAATTATTTTTACCAAGAGAGACTATACACCCATGTAAAAAGAATTTTAATTCGCCAGAAATAAGAGCCAGCAAGACGCAGTCTACATATTTTTTTTAAAATGGAGTATTGTGCATACCTGAACCACGCTGCACAATGCGCACCGCACTGAGATGCACTATATAGAAGGAAATAAAGTAATACTTCAAAACAAATACCATAATGCGCTCTGCGTTCTTCCCCTACTTTCTTAGCACTATATATGAGCAATTCTGCGGCGTATGATACGCCGCGGGTTGGATCTAGTTGTTAACAATACGTTTTTTATAAAACTAACATAGCGTTATCACATAAAGTGGCAGGAAAAAATAAATATGTGAAAACAATCGTGGGTATTATGATAAATTTGATGCATGGCATAACATTTCATGAAAATTATATATTCTGACATCATGTCTACCAACAACTTCATCAATTACATTTGTCGCTATACCTACACTAACATTCGTCAGATCAGGTCAATGCGCCATTACTTAACAGATAGTGCAACAAAAACTCTAGTCTGTGCTCTTGTTCTAGCTCGTATTGATTACTGCAATTCTTTTCTGTCAGCTGCGCCAGAACAATTAATTGAAAAACTACAGAAAGCTCAAAATTCACTAGCCAGATTAGCTCTAAACGGAGGGAAAAAAACAGGGAAAAAACATGACCATGTTACTCCGCTACTTTACTCATTTCATTGGCTACAAATACAAGCCCGAATTGTTTACAAACTGGCCGTTCTGTGTCACAACTTCTTTTCTGACTCATGCCCCTCCTATCTTGTTGAACTTCTGTCGGTATACTCACCTAGTTGTCAGCTACGCTTTTCTGCAGACACACTCACTCTCTGTGTTCCTAAAACACGAACTAAAACATTTGATGAAAAGTCATTTTCTTTTTGAGCAGCCAAACAATGGAATTCTCTACCATTGCACATCCGAAGTATTTCAAATAAGTCCCTCAAGACTGCACTTAAGATGCATCTTTTCAAAATTTATTTTCAAAATTAATGAAACATTTTTTTAATGATTAACGTAGCTTATGTATAAAGTATTGTTATTTATGTGGCTGTTATGATATGAATGTTTATTTAACTAATATATGTGTTATTAATTGTTATTATCTCAATGTAAAGCGCTGAGCCCGGTCCTTGCTGGGATACAGTGCTATATAAATTATCAATTTATTGTTTATTATCATTACTCTTATTGCTAAAATAGTTGCAGAATATTGAACATTTTAAAAAACTAGCTTACGCCTCTTCAAAGCCAAGCACTTACAAAATTATATACGTTTCCGTTGACTGACATTATATATAGAACATATGGTCTCACATTAGTCACTCTCTTCTTTTCTGTTTCTATAAACCTCAATTATTTGTTCCGAGTTATTTGGAGGCGCGATTGATTTCAACTCAACGTGTGCACTAGACTTTTAAACATCCTTTAATAGTAAAAACCGAGGGCTGACACAAAGACTTAGATTACCAAGAGAACCTTTCTGAACTTACGCCCACCTCTGTAAAAGTACATTTCATTATCCGCTTCACGACATTTCCACTAGCTTAAACAGGGATTTGGTATTAGAAATAGGCCATTAAAGAGTAGGCTTAAGGGATTACAATTGAAGCGTTTCACATTATTAATCGGGTCAACGTTAAATATTAAGTCAAGAATCGATCCACCATTCAAATGAGATTTCAGAAAGATTTCACGTAAAATTCAAAATAACTAACAAATTTTACCTTTAAATTCTCAAAATTCTTTTATCTAATTAGTTTGATTTGACAATTCTAATAACGGTCAAGTAAGGCAGTCATGTGAGCACCAGTTTTTCATAACAACACATCGTTTTAATTCGTTGAATTTTCGTTTAGCGCCAATTTATACACTGAAAGATGATGGAGAAATAATCTCTGTTTCAAAATTAAGATAACTTTGGCCATGATGCTCAAGTCATTTTTATGAAAAATGGACATAATTGAACATAATACTACTACTAATAATAAAACGAAGAAGGAGATGGACTTATTTAGGGAATTGGGCACGAAATGAAACGAAGGAAGAAGCACTGATAGAGGTGACGTATTTGGAGAAAACTTGGTCTCTTAATGCAAACAAAATATTAATGGCGCTTCAGAATATGTGGAACCCTTGCATGCACCATCACAAAGATATCCTAGCTTCAAAATAATTAAAAACAAAAACAAATACATTGCCTTATATCACGAAACTTTATACAATTACAATATAAATTTTAAATCAAAACATTGCTGCTTACCAACATGTTCAAAATCTACTTTTTTTAAAATTAACCAATCGAATTAACCAGGAAGACAAACCATTAAAAAAACAAGCCCTCATTAAGACCTCCCATATGCACACAGTAATTCTAGCTATCCGTTGTATTTTCTTTTCTATTCCGGTTTTAAGTTATCGTACCTGTGCTATTACTGATCATGTTTTGTTTTCTTACCCCCCAGGCCTCTTTCTCAAGTATAAAGCAGTTGAGCATAAAATCGCAGCCGCAGAAATTTATGAGACTGCATTGAAAAGAGGAATTTCTCATCAATGTCCTGGCGATATGAAAATTCCTCTAACTAACGGGCATAGACCCCCATAGGGTATTCCATTATTTCTTTGTCTCAACACAATATTTGGTTTTAAAAACTGTTCAACTAATTATCTTACGTCATGGCATAAACATCAACAGACGCACTCAGAATTAACGAAAGATGAGTTTAAAAAAAAAAAAAAAATAATAATAATAATAATAATTTACAATTATTGAAAGAGGTTTTCTACTAAAAATCAAATTAAAACCATTGAAACGTTGACTGTCATGGGACTTCATCTGATAACATTTTTTTTAAAAAAAGACATGTATCTTTAGTTGATCTCTTTATATATCATCTGTATTTGTCTGCTATTGTTTACATCCACTTGAAACCCGTGTTCACGCCAGTCATCAATGAACAAATCTCGTGTTTAAGGAGAGTTTTAAAGAGAGTCAAGAAAAAATTTAATCACTTCTGATGGTTCTAGAGATCTCAACAGTTTACATTGTATAAAAATAAATAGAGGTAAGAATAGATTTTATTTTAAAAACAAACTTTATATAGTGGATTAAAAAGAAGAGAATAAAAATAGAGGTAATTTTTTTTAAACACGTTTTTATAAGTGGACTTAAAAAGAAGAAAAATAAAGTAAAATTTATAAGTTCAGGTACATTTATTTAATATGATTAGAGTAATGTGGCGGGTGCTTAAAAATCCCATGCGAATTAAAAAATACAACACAAAGATAAGTGTTTGGTATACAATTTAAAGATTTATAATTTAAGAGGCAAAAGATAAATCTATAAGTGAGAGAATGAGTGAACTGCATATATAAAACCTCATAAGCGCCCGCCACAAGTTTTTAGTTATAGTAAATAATTATGCTTGAACTTATAAGTTTCAACTTACCATCTTCGTTTAGTCCACTTATATGAACGTGGTTTTTAAAAATCGCTTTTTACCTCTATTTTTTAAAATAAATATTAGCATTAGATCCTATAAGTAAATTTCAATCAACTTTGCAGCGATTTCCGTTAACCTGAAGTGGCAATTTACTCCCTTGAAAGTGCCCTCCCAATTTTTATTGTTACATTCGGACACACGATAAGTTTAGGGGAACTTAATCCCGTTATATTCAAACAAAGTCTCAGCAAAAGTTTTGAAAGCAAGAAAATTTAACTGAACTATTTTTAATTTTTAAAAAACGTAAAAAACAAGTTTTGGACTATAAATCCTTTATATACGAGACATAACTTTAAGGATGTTCATTATAATACGCAGCGCAAGACAATCCAAAAATTAGTCTTGTAAAAAATGTTTAATATAATACGTACCGATCGGGAAAATGTTTTCAAAAAGTATTGTCAATATAACGCGCACCTTATTGCGCGACAGGAAATGTTGTTCAATATATTGCGCACCACGACACTTAAGCACAAAAATTAAGATGTTACATAGAGATAAATAAAGATAATCTATTCGATCGATCTGAAAATTCGATGCATCATTTTTATTATCGGCACAAGTCTGCCTACAAAATTTCAGCTCGCCATCATACAGGGAAGTATGTTAAAATATATCCAAAGTATTTTCTGCATTCAAGCAAGGCCTCAGACATCACGAGTTAAATAGAAGGATTTTAAAAAATAAAGCAAAGGAATATCATGAATAATGTCTTTTGTAAAGACAAAAATCCACTAAATAAATGTCATTGGCTAAAAGCAAGGGAAACTTCTATAATTCTAACTAGAGAAAGACGTCGTAGCATGTTGGCCTCAACTAAAAACATTTAGTTCATCATGTAATACAATCTGAAATGTTATGAGAATAAAATATTGAATGAATGCAACGGATTATAGCGCTTGGAGAGAAACATTGTTCAACATCAAGAGAAAAACAATTTAAAACAAATGGAATGGCTTCTCTTCAAATAGCCTTAAAGCATTAATGCACAATAAAAGTATACACACGTGGATTACAAGTATGAAAACCCCCTAGTTTTTAAAACTATATAATAACGCAATTTTTGTGTTGTTATTTTTGTAGCGTCTCTAGGGGAAAAATCGCGAATTTCATTTCTTACGCTCGAATCTGCAGTCCTTCTTGAAAAGGATGAGCTCAGAAAAAAAAAACACAAAGATAATATCTTTTACCTTTGACCTTTAGTGGGGTTTTTTCATGTGTGCATAACTCATCCCTCATGCCCTTAACAACAAGGTTTTGAACTGTGTATGTGTAAATTATTGGAAGTGTGTATGATTTCTTGGACGTTAAATTTAATCAAAAGTAGATCTATAGCTGTATTATTTTCACTGAGGTAAAAAAATATATATATGTTTTTAAATATTACTTTTTTCAGTTGGGATTTTTTTCTTCTCCAAAATATATTTTCATCGAAGTAAAGTAACTGAAAGCGTGCCTAGTTTCAGCTGTCTAACAAAAAAAAGTTAAAATATATGATATAAAACTCATATATAAACACTAATGCGTGCAACTATAAGAAAATCTCCATTCAATTACTGTAAAAAAAAAGTTGCGTTTGGGGGGGGGGGGCGGCTTTTCGGAAAATATCACCTAGGCAATTGCCATAAAACCTCATTAGAAAAATACACACACAACACACTCACACACACTCACTCACAACACACACTCACAACACACATATACACTCACAACACACACATAAACACACAAACACCCACTTCATCAGTCACATTGGCGATAAAGCTGCATAGCTAATAAACCCTTAATTGTTTGAAATACCAGTGACGTCAAAGAAGTGGGCAGGGCGGGGAGTGTGGCCTGGTGTTACGAACCTGAACTGTTTAAAAAAATGACTTCAAGCTGAGTTAACAAGTCCACTGGCTGGTCTTCACGATGGCGTCCTAGTAAGTAATTACAAACGAATTAAGCGTGCTCTTGTATTCACGCATTGACACCAGTTAGCCAAAAATACATCACCATCATGTTGTCAGTGTGAGGATTTAATAATTACAAGGGTGAGAAAACTGGGAGCAGATGGTCAATGCTGATAAATAAAATTGAAAATTTCATTCGAAGGATAACTAAAGGGGGAGAGAGAGAGAGAGAGAGAGAGAGAGAGAGGGGA
>MUZC01000378.1:601582-617177 GCA_002072015.1 Radix auricularia | reverse complement strand
GAGGGAGAGAGAGAGAGAGAGAGAGAGAGAGAGAGGGGATAGAGAAAAGAGAAGCGATAGAGTGATAATTTTAGCTTATCAGTTACAGACGCTCCTTCTATACAGATGATTCAGGTTTGCCAACCGTCCGTAAATTTACAGATAGTCCGTAAAGATTTGTCGTAAATTTCCCCGTCCGTACACTTTCGTAAAAAAAAAATTAAGACGTCCTTATAAAAACTTGTAATCTCAACGTTTAAAAAAATCAGTAAATCTTGTTTGTCATATCTATTTTCTTGAATCAAATTTTAATTTTTAAATTTGTTAGTGGCATCCCGCTCTCTATTCATAAATTGTAAGAGCTTTCTGGACAGCTAGGAAAGTACAAAATTAAAATCAGGCGATAAATTATTCCTTGGTTATCAGACTATACTACAGCTGCAAAAAGTAGATGATCCATCGACTGTTGAAAAGTTTATGTTGATGTTCTTGCATTTTATACCAATGCAGTCGGTGCAATCCAGAAAAGAATGCCTATTAGCAACTGAGTGCTGAAGCTCATGTCAGTACTAAAACCCACTAACAGAATATAGGTGGAATAGTTGGAAATTTTGGAACTGGCCCAGCTTTTTCCACAAATTGTGTCTCCAACAGATTTTGATTGAGGCCGAGTTTATTTACTACCAAGTTGCGCATTTAAACAATGTGTTATGGTGTTTTCTGGTATCAAATTGGACAAATGACTAGAAATATCTAAAACAAAGAGTACAGATTTCCACTACTTTCGAAGCTTGCACAAACAATGTTGGCGCTTCCACATGGAACAGCAGAAGTAGAACGCGTTTTTTCTGCTGTTAGTTTATTGAAAACCAACTTGAGAAACAAGTTGTGTAGAATCTACTACAATTTTGGAAAATTTACTGACTCTGAGAAATTGACCTGGAAAAATTTCTCCCACAATGATCGAAAGTGTAAATGTTTCTATGTATGATCATAAGCAGGAGGAATTAAGGACTGACAATGATGATAAATGTCATACAATAAACTAACGTTATAAAATATGAGCATGGTAATAGAAACGTGCTCATATAAATAATCAACATTTTTTAAAGCCACAATGCTTGGACTATGCTTTATATTCGTTTGTTTTAAGGTCAACATTTTATATTAAATATGTCCGTAAAACATTGTTTTTGTCCTTAAATTTTGTTGAGAGTTCTGATATTTGGTAAATTTTATTTTATTGAGTTGGCAACCCAGTAGATTATTGCGGCTTACACTTATCAATGACTTTTGCCTAGTCTTGTATCTTTATTATAGTTTTAAATGTTGACAGAGTGTTTGTTTTCCTGGTTTCTTCAGGTAAACGTCCGAAGTACGGAGGGAGAAGGATACATAATAATAATAATAATAATAATAATTAGTATACATACATATATATATATATATAGGGGATAGGGGGAAAGAGAAAGATAGTGTAGGAGGGAAAGGAAAAAACCGCACACGTTTTAGTGACAAATTGTTCATTGAATATAATCACTTGTAAAAGAGCAAGAAAACAGAATATTTAAGTTGAAAACTTGTAATTTTGTAAAAATAAATATCAAAGCGTACAAATGTACCACTGCAAATGTTTAGACTGTCATAAGGTAGAGAAAGGAAACACCATAACATGCCACGAGCCCCCTTACCCCATTGTAACTTCTTAACTAGATCAGTTGCCATGTGGTAATATTAACGATATTGGAAGAGCGGTTTACGGGTGAGGGTATTTTTAAAAAAAAACAATTTTAGAACTCACTCTGAGGGTAAAAATGATGAAAACATATCCAAGATTTCCCTTGTTACCAACTACAAAGAACATCGGTCATGAGATGTTACAATGCACAACCACCCTTGTCATTCTGAAAAACAAACATGGATGTCAAACACGAGGCCCACGGGCCGAATGCGGCCCATAAAGGGATTTTTGTGGACCGCCATTAAGTGTACAGAAAATGAAATTTAGATATTATAGTTAGTACTCATTGTTTGTTAATATGTTAGTAAGTATAATAATTAGGGCTGTTATCGATTACTTAAAATTAATTCTTAACTTTTGAAAAATTACTGGATAATTAATCAATAATTTTGATTAAAGCTGAAAATAAGATGTATGGCGTCAGTAGACTGAAAATTTAATAAAATGCCCATAACTTTAGTTTTTAATAAAAACAAATATATAATTTAGGAGACATATTTAAACATAAGTAGTTCAATTTATTGTCAATGAATTTTAATTCTGCTATTGTTAATTAAGTAAAAACAATGTTAATTTTTTTTATATAATTTTCGTCATAAAAACTGCTTATTTTAAAGCTTACTCTTTAAAAATCTCTATTTTTAAATGGAGAAGTTTGTACGCAAAAAAACATATAACTTATTATTAATAACTAATATTTAAAAATATTGTTTACATTTTAATCATCATTTTATCGATTAAAATAATTTTAATCGATAAAATTGTTCACCGATTAATCGAGAAATTAATCGTTAATTTCCGCAGCCCTAATAATAATAGTTAAATTTGGTATATTTTGTGTGGGTCTTAATTGTAATTTGGCATATTATTGGTGATAAGTAATGTAATCAGATAACAGTAAGATAATGTATCTGAAAAAAAGAGAAAATGAAGGAAAATTGAAATGAGATAAGAGTTAACATGTACAAAGTGTTTTTTGTTTACAATTGTCGGCCTGTTAAAGTGGAGCGGCCTTGACACATCTATGTTTTCATCCCAGTTTGAGACCCCTGCTGTAAACCAAACGTTACACAAATAATCGTAATTCGTACTCCTGGACTCGGCCCTAACCTTGAAATTTCCTCTTTGAAGTCAACTCGATGTTCATTCAGCCACTTAAGACCAGGAGCTGATCTATCATTGTCGTAGAAGCAGGCAGGTCATGGGTTTCAAAGATCATCTTTTTCGACCACGGAGACCCACAGAAATTGACGCTTGGTCGTGTTGCTTCAAGAGGCCGGCGCAATCCGGTAAAGCCGTTAGGACGTGTAAGTCTAGTTCAGTTTCGATATTGGTAGCGATGCAAGTCATCATCATCATTCTTGGGTGCCCCAAGAGGGGAACAGACCGCAGCGGAGCCGCGTCAGTTTGAATTGCCGCCCTTAATATCTCGGCGTGTTAATCAAATCACCATAGATATTATACATAGGTCCTTTGTTGTGTTGACCCCGAATGCTTTTCCACATCCGCACTGTAAAAAATGGTTATTTATTTTCCTTACCTTAATTTACAATACAAATGCACATATTTTAAAAGATCGTTGTAAAATAGTAAATATTGCTTGTAAATTGATCCTGGAATAGTGTAATAAGAAAAATTCCTAACAATATTGTTCGAGGGGAATGTTAAAGTAAATGTAAAGTTCTAAATTTCTTGCTTTCCTCTTTCTATATAAAACAAATAACACAATCTTAAACGTGATATAAAAACAATCACAACCTTCACAACAGTAGGATACGGAACAAGTCTTCTGATGAAAATCATTTTCATAGCCCATAACTATCCAGATTTATTGACGCGTGTTTGTATTTTCCCTTAGCAATATTCATGATATTTTAATATATAATTCATGAACTTCAAAAAAAATAATAATAATAATTAACTAGCCGACCCGCGTCGTAGCATACGCCGCTAATGTTTTAGTGAAGTGTGAAATCGTATGAAAGTTGTTCTTCGTCAGTCGAATCGACGAGGACCACTCTAGTCATCCGAGAGTTGCTGAGACTGGTTTTGCCTATTTGTGCGCAGATGGCTAACAAGACCGATCCTGGCACGGAAAGTTCGTGAACAGAAGGGACATGGGATGAGTGGGTTTGTCTCCCAGAGGGTTGACAGCACGGGCCTTTCGGGCTTGCCTCTTCTTTTCTGTGGCGTTGATCCTGTTTGCCTCGCATGCCCTGGCACCTTCGTAGATGGATTGGCGCCAGGTGGACCGGTCCAATGCAGCTTTCTCCAACGTTTCTGGGTTTATTGCAAACGCTTTCAGAGACGCTTTCAATGTGTCTTTAAAGCGTTTCTTTTGTCCACCATGGGACCGCTGGCCATGCTGGAGCTCGCCATAGAAGAGTCTCTTTGGTAGTCTCTCATTTGGCATTCGGGTTAGGTGCCCTGCCCAGCGAAGCTGTGACTGCATAAGGAGGGTGAAGATGCTGGGGAGGCCAGCTTTGGTTATTACCATGGTGTCTGGAGTTTTGTCCTGTCACTTTATGCCAAGGATCTTCCTGAGGCTTGTTGTGTGAAAGTGGTTCAGCTTTTTAGCATGGCGTTGATATACGGTCAATGTTTCGCATGCATAAAGCAGTGTAGGCAGCACCACTGCCCTCTTATACTTTCACTTTGGTCTGGATGGTAATGCCTCTTCTGTTCCAGACATTCGGATACAACCTGCCAAAAGTTTAGCTGGCCCTGGCAATTCTGACATTCACTTCGTCATCGATGGTGACATTTTGTGACAGTGTGCTGCCTAGATATGTGAAGCGTTTCACTGCGTTGAGTTTCTGGTTGTTGACAATGATGTTGGGCTCAACATAAGGCTTTCCAGGCGCGGGTTGATAAAGGACTTCAGTCTCCTTTGTGTTAATTGTCAGGCCAAAGTTAGTGCAGGCGCTGGAGAACAAGTTAACACTGCGTTTCATGTCATCCTCTGAGGCAGCATTGATGGCACAATCGTCTGCAAAAAGCAGGTCCCTGACCTTGGTTTTTGCCTGAAGCCACCGAAGGTTGAACAGTTTGCCATCCGTACGTTACCTAAGTTTAACACCAACATCCTCGTTTCTGAAGGCCTCTGTCAGCATGGCAGAAAACATGATGCTAAATAACGTTGGTGCCAGGACGCATCCCTGCTTGACACCGTTTGTGACAGGAAAAGGGTCAGATGACTCTTCTCTGTCCTGGACTCTGGCCTGCATGCCTTCGTGGAATTGTTGAACCAAGGAAATGAATTTACTTGGGCAACCATACTTCGCCTGGGTTGGTCATGGTTGGGACGTAGGCACTGATGATGGTTTGATGCTTCTTGCCAGCTATCAGTGGAAGTTTCATGGTCATGAGTCTGTCATTCGGTCCCTTGGGTAGTCCAGCAATTTTTCCGACAAGGGTTGTGTAGCCGGAGCCTCTTTCACAGAGCTCTCCTTCGCCCGCAAGCCTTGTCTCGCTCAGGGCTGCGATGTCTATATTATACCTAGCGAGTTCTTTACCAATCAGGGTTGTCTCCTCTGAGGTCTATTTTCATCATCTCTGTCCAGGAGGGTGCGCACATTCCATGCGCCCAATGTGAGAGGAAATATCCTCAATTTCTTTTTTTATATTTCGACCGCTGGTATAGGGTCCCTACCAGTCGCGGTAAGCTGGCTAGGGAAGGCTGGAGCAGGCAATGTTTAGGGCACCTTTTCTACCCCCTTCCTCATGCCATGGAGGTGAGCAGTGCATTCCTAAAAAGGGCTGCTCAGTCACCCAGGGGGCTGCCAGACTCCACCTCTGCTCCGTGTCGGTGAAGAACGACCCAATGCCCTGGGCCGCCTGTGTGCAAGGTCGCGGCTACGGCTCCCAGTGTACCCACACCTGCCGCTTCGTCACTTGCCTGTCGCCACAGGACTTGGTGGTGAGTTATAGGATGGGATGGATGACAAAAGTGACTTGCGCGGTGACTTGGATTTAAGTGAGAAAGAGTTGCGCAGTTCTTCCATCTCACTCTCTCGCCCGAGACCATCATGACCCAATGGCAGGCCAGAATCGAGACGGCTGATGATGGAGACGGGTGCAGTGGATGGCCATGATGTCAAGTGTGTCTTTTCATGCCCTTAGCGTTCCACCACACTTTGATGAGACTCGCCTTCCTGCCCATTGACCATCTAGTGGTTCCTCCACTCTTTGACATCGAGTCTAGTCTTCACGTGCACAGGTAGACATACCTAGATCCCCGAGGGTTTGAGACCCGACGGCTACCCTCACGAGGTTTAGCCAGCCAGTCGATGCGATTGTCCGGGGTGTGACCACTGCGCACGCTACAGTTCCTTGGAGCCACTGGTGAGAGCTAAGTGTCAAGTGGGGACCAAGGGTGGGAGAACTACCCCCTAGAGAGTACGACGTGTCCCCTTACCAGATGTGCTACCCCTCCTTAGCACTCCATACACCCCTATGAAAGTAATTGTTGAGGAGAGAGTGTGACTACTTTTCTGTCACTGAGCACAACGGAGAGCATGAAGTTATTATGCTTATGGCGAGAAACAAAGCTTACAGACGTGTTGCGAAGTCATGTTTGAAAAGAATGTGAGAAATGAACGGTCACAAACACAAACATTTTTTAAAATTAAAAAAGTAATATCTTAGCTGGGGCTTGAACCTACGACCTTCCACGTGTTAGGCGAATGTAATAACCACTACACCACGAAACGCATGCTATTCTGTTGTTCTGAAAGAACAAAGTAATTGACCTCAATAGAAAGCAATGTTGGCCTCGTTGACCACCCACCCTGTGCACTACCTTTTCTTGCCAACTGATATGGGTAGGTGGGGTTAGACAGCTTGCTCGCTGTCAGGCATGGTTGAACCATGAGGAGAATTATAAATATAGATTGTATAAAACATTTTTAAAAAAAGAGATTAAACAAAAGAACTCATTTTCTACAATACATTATTTTGAAATTTGAAGCAGGTTTAATATTTCTAGAACTACTATCATCGTGTCCAAAATGAAAGTGAAAAGCCAGAAGAATTAACTAAAATGTACATTGAATTTTTTAATAGCTTTTGTTCACATCCTTGGCTCCGTCAAACGACAGGGGATCCAAATCCAATGTTCATTTATCCATTAGCTAAGAATTATTTCTTTAAAGGGCATGTCCTTGAGCTAGATAATGGGGAAACATTTCTTATAGAAACTCCATGACGAAATTTATATCCCAACCGACCCCATAAAATATACGTTTACTCCATTGTTCTGTGCATACCATGAATACTAACACTAAGCTCACAAAAAAAACATTCTTATCCGCGGGTTCTCTTCTATTATTTTATAAATATTTTTTAAAATATAAAAACTTGCATAATCATCATAACATATTTTAAATGAGAAAAACTTTTCGATAAGCTATGCTCTAATGACAAAAGGGAATTTAAAATTAAATTTCATAAAACGCATCACGCAATGGAAGACCTTCCAGAAGTTGAGCTGAGTATCTAGCGTAAACAATGGATTTGAAGTTAATGTACATAGATGAAGGATACATTTGACATTTTGAAAATGATTTTTTAAAATAGAAATTATTAAAGTACTTTCTAGTTTTCAAGACATCTAGCTTACCCTTTATATAAATCTTTCTAGTTTTGAACTAGAACAATTAATATTACAATTTTAACCCATATTATGTCGCATTAATTTAGCTATCATAACATATAGTCTTTTTGTACTATACATATAAGCAATTTAACTTGTCGGTGGAAATATTTTCGATTGCACATAATTAGCCATTGTTATTATTTTCTTGTTAAGATACTGTAGCAAGTTAACATACCAATGTTAGGTGGATAGCTATTTTGCGTAATTGTACTTCTGATATGTACGACGTTACGGGTAATCTATATATATAATTCACCAGAACAAGATCAAGAGCTACTAGTGCTTAAATGAGCAGGACGAATGACCCTCACTGGGGGACGACCAATCAAACGAAGTGGGTTCAAAGGAGGGGTGGACATGTTTCGGGACCAACAATGCTTCTTTCGTTCACTTGCATTGTTCCTTAACATAATAAAATGTTTTCTTGGTGTAGTGGTTATCACGTTCGCCTTATGAGCATTGCATGATGGACGTACAGGGTTCAAGGCCTCAGCGGAAACATAATTTTTTGATTTTTAAAATTGTTTGTTTGTGCCTGTTCTCCCCCCCCCCCCCTTTTTGGGAACAATGCTGAACCTCGCTGATCCTCACTAGGTACGACCAATCTCAGTTTTTTGTTGTCAAACTAGGTTGATGTAGGGTGGGGCATGTAGCTAACCGAAGACCGCATTTCTCGAGACCTTTAATACGACATCGATGCCCCCCCCCCCTGACGTTCATTGACGTTGTTCAGATTTCTTCGTTATGTAGTTTTTGTGCGTTCTTTCTCCCCTATCTTTGCACTGTTTATGAGTAAGTCTGCGGCGTATGCTGCGCCACGGGTTGTATATAGTTAATGTATAATTGCCAGGAAAGAATTTCATCTACATTGGGGCCCACCGGGTAGACATTTTCTACCGGGTACCAAATCCGAATAGTTAGATTTACTACTTACCGGATCTGGGTACGAACAGAGTAATATTGTTGTTCAACGAAAATTGGAAATCCGAATTAATTAGTAAATATGGTGGCGTAGCGCTGGTCGCTAGAAGTAAGAACGAAATTGTCGTAGAAAAGTAAGTTTCTAACCTTATACTTATATCTTTATAATTTCAAATTATTAATTTCTATAATTAGATTACATTTGTTCTATTTTAAACAATTTCTAAGTATACTAATCTTGATATTTATCGAAGTCCAAAATTGTATTTTTAGGTATTTTTACTTATTTGACTATTTGCCTGGGCACTATTTCCCGAGGTGAATAGTTCCCAAAAATTCAATATCCGGCCGGGGTGAAAGTCCGAAGCGATTTGCGCTTGGTCCCTATGCTGAATGAGTTCTTCAAATACTCATTAATCTCCTGTTATTTTTATGTATCATTATTCAATCTAAATCATGTCCCTCTTTGAATTTCCATCTAAACTTTTGCTGTTTTGTTTAGACACTCAACTTTGCGCCTGAGTATTATGTATTGTTTCAGAATGCTTTATCCACAGCTTTAAAAGTATCATACATATTCTTTATTTTTCACGTTCTTTCGAAATATTAAAATAATTCACTTTGCATTCTTTAAAGAAATGTAAAATAATTATATTTTAGTTGTTACTTTATAGCTTTGTTGTAGCTTTTCATTAATGTATTTAACTGATGAACAATCTATAAATAACTTTCTAGGTCATAAGAGCTAATCAGTGCAACTCTGAAAGCATTACGTCATGTGGCATACTAAAACGTTTTGGTAAATCTAATTTAAAAAAGTTTTTGACTATAAATCCCTTATATATAAGACATAACTAAAAGTATTGATTACGTGCAATATAATATGCACCGTGCGACAGACCCCTGTGACATCGAGGGCTAGAGTGAATCTCCAGTGACCCGTGGGGGTCAAATATATCAGACGGCTACACATGATACACAGAAATACAAGGTAATAAACTAGAAATTCATTAATTTAATTACGGTACATTCGATCGATCTGAATATTTGATTAAATGCATTTTTAGGTGACAAAATTCTATGTGAACAATTTCAGCTCGATAGCATCACGGGAAGTTGGTCATTTTTTTACTTTTTGTTTCCGCGGGTGGGCCAAGAGATCACGACAGACAAGACGGTGAAGTTAATAAAAAGGGATTTAAAAAGTGTTCGTTATATGCACAGAAAAAAAGAAGGCAAGCAAATATTTGAACAAGCTTCGCTGGGTTGGAAAGAAGGACGAAAGCAATTAAAGCAACAGCCGCTTTAACAGCAGAGGAGAGTAAAAATGTATTTTAAATTACGTCATCCCCACCCCACCCTGTCCCTTTGTAAATGTAACTTTCTCAGTCCAAAGTTTGCTTCGGGAAACAATTTAAAGGGACCTTTATTCTCACTTACCCCAAAACAGATACTCTTTCGTGTCACAGAAACAAGAGTTAATCGCCCTTAGAGACTTGTCTTCGGCTGGTCTGTCTCCAGTGTTTCCAAAAGGGAAGTGGGGGGACCTTTCGTGTAAACCAGAAGATCAAAGATAAAATGGGAACAAAGGAAATGACGAATGGGAAGCTTATGGCCGAAAGTTTAATGAATTCCCCGGGGGTTGGGGGTGGCGGGTTGGGGCAAGAGACCAGCGTGTTGTTATACTGCGATGTGTTCGTGTGGGGCACTTGGCAGTGACCAGGCGGCGTCTCACAGACGGACGCATGACTGTGCCTTGTGGGTGTTGGAAGCTGACCCCTGACCCTTGGAAGAACTATGCAGGTCCGACCGGGGACAGTGGGGGTGGGGGGTGTTGCGTTATTAGAACTCGAAGCAATTGCGTGGGATTAGAATTCTTGATTAATGTTTTGGATATTCTTATTTTTAAATGTTTTAGATTCGAGACAGTAGCTATANTATGAATTATCTAAGTGTTTCCTAGAGTTTCAGACTAGTTTTAGGGATTAGTGTTACTTAAAGTTTCAAACTAATGTTAAAGGATACGTGTTATTTAATGTTTCAGAATAATATTTGGGACCATGTTGGCGGTGTTTGTTAATTGGTGTATGATATGTGTTATTTCCTGCTCACTGGTAAACCGCTAAGTATCGAATGACGTCAGATCTATTCTCATTCTCATTCAGCAATCGTTTGAGTCACGTGTTTAATGTACTGACAAACACGTGTGAGTTTCAGACTATATTTGTGTAATCTTTCATGAAAGCTTAAGTAGATCAGTGACGCTGACGTCCACTTGGCGCTTGATGCCCAACATAAACCAAACGAGGGAGCATCGATAAGCCGCATAAATAACTGAAAGCCGCCACATGCTGGTCACTGGATCCAAGACGACCGAAAGTCGAGGGCTGTTAATGCGAGAGTAATTCAATAGCCGAGGGGGGACGCTCTGTTAACTTGTCATATACGAGAGCGGTGGTCTCCGTACATCGCTGCATAATTGCATTAGTCTGACCAAACGATTAAAACGAACTCTGTTGTTTTAACGTCTGGCCCAGCACGCTGATCGAGTTGTTTATACGCAACATTTGGAAACAACGCGCAAGACCAACAATAGATCCTTACTCTTCAAAAAGTCTTTTAGCAAATAAATGTAGTGATATTTGCCATTACCCAATTTTAAAAAAAAATCTTTACAAACAAAAATGTTATTTTTTCCCTTAGACATGATCTCACGCAAAAATAATTTTTTCGCAGTTAGTTTATGTCTAATGTCGAGGCACAATTCATGGTAAGCCGAGACAAGATCTTTCCATATTTTGTTGTTAGGGAAGTGTTTTTAGTGTATGACGGATTTTGTTAATGGCAATTAAAGTATTTTATGATTGAAGAGAAAAGGTAAGAGAATTTAGCGGGCATTTTGACACAAAGTCTTCTTTAGCAGACGATATAAGATAGATAGATAGATGGATAGATGGATAGATGAATAGATGGATAGGTGGATAGATGGATGGATGGGTGGATGGATGGATAGATGGATAGGTGGATATATGTATGGATAGAGGGATAGATGGATAGATGGATAGATGGATAGATGGACAGATGGATAGATGGATAGATAGATAGATGAATAGATGGATGGATGGATGGATGGATGGATGGATGGAGGGAGGGAGGGATGGATGGATGGATGGATGGATGGATGGATGGATGGATGGATAGATAGATAGATAGATAGATAGATAGATAGATAGATAGATAGATAGATAGATAGATAGATAGATAGATAGATAGATAGATAGATAGATAAAACCACGTTTATTTCACAAAAAATGCTTATCAAGCGCTTGTGTAAGAAATTCACACATTATTTTCACCGTGCACGTTTATTCAAGAATTGCACCCATTATTATTAATATAGCGGACGTAACACGAAATAGCTGTTGCTGTTGTCATATTTGACTTCATAGTAAAAAAAAAATAACCGGCCAACTGTTTTCTGGAGGCACATGCCAGGATGGATGTTTATTCTTTTAACATGGCTCAACATCACGTATTTTGTTTAACTTGTCAGCACCTCATGCATGGCAGTTAAAGACTAAAAGCTTTCCAGTAAAAATGACATTAAGCAGTTTTCTTGCAGCGAATCCCCCCTCCCAATCTCTGCACCCGCACCAATGCCATTATTATGCTCATACTCCTCTTTCTAATGCTGCAAAAACATCGTACACGCTTGTCTGATATTAACTCAAAAATGTAGAAGGTAGGCGTAGGCGTTTGGATGTTAGATAACACTGATCAAAAGACCATTAACAAAAGCATAAAGCTATCTAAAATTTCTCTTGCAAGCAGAGTTTTAGCATGGTTTTGATTTTGTAAGTCTTTGGGGCCATCCATAAATGAGGTCACGCACGTTGGGTTAGGGGGTCCACACATTTGTGACGATGTGTGGAGGGGGTGTTTGAGAAATGTGATGTCACATAAAAAATCGCAACTTTAAATGAAACTTCCGCTTAAATAATTGCTTTATTACAAATTTTTTATGACGTTTTACATAACTAGACGCATGCTACAATATTTGAGTGAAATCATACACTAAATAATACTTGAATGATTAAAATAAACAGTGATTTGAAACATGCTTTTTTTCAAATAGAAATACAGTTTTTAGGAGGGGGGAGTCAAATCTTTGTTACGTCATATGGGAGGGGGGTCTAAGTTTTTGCGACGACGCGTGACGAAAGGGGGAGGGGGAGTAAAAATCCGTTAAAATCGCGTTACGTCATTTGTGGACGGCCCCTTTTAGCATATCTCTTTGATACATGTTTATTGAATGAGCTCAGTTTGAATAATTTGGTTTGTAAGTGAAACATGGTTTAATATTGCCAGTTAAATTGGTCGATATTATGTTTTAGGATAAGCAGTTAGTGAATAAAATTTATGGACTCCTTTGAGAATGATGTATCAAATAGATAAAAATCTTTTGTTTTTTAAATAGTCCGTTGAGAAGAGGTTATGGGGCTAAATTATTTAATGTCGAATGGGTAGAACCAGTAAAAAAAAATCCACAAAATGCAACTACGTAAGTTTCTATTTTAAGGACTATTAATGACGTGTTGGAACAATTATTTACTTAATAATAGAAAGAACGGGAACCCAAGGCAAACCCTGATAGCAGTCATCGCCAAACATATACTATGTATATTTAAGAACATTTAATTAATGGTAAAACTGTGTTAGAGCCCCGGTTGGTTAGAGCAACGGATGGTAAAACTGTGTCCGGGCCCCGGATGGTAAAACTGTGTTAGAGCCCCAGATGAATGTTTCAGCAGTTTCTTGGTGTTCCCCCTCGATGTTGATACATTTCGAAGGAACACGTCATCCATTCTACCTCGTCCCCCCTCCTTCCACCACGTACATGCATCAGGTAAAAGCCGATTCCTCACACTCTATAAGAATGCTACCATAAACAAATCATTTCTCTCCTTGCACCTCCGGATTTATTTACTCCTGCATTTCTCTATGCTTTGTAACATTTTACCCTCGTGATATTTTCTCCCCATTCAGCAAATGTAGCAAGGAAGGATGCAATGTAAACAAGTAGAAGAAATGAACTAGAATAATCTTTTAAAGATGTTCTTAGAATTTTAGGACAAAAGCTACTCCATAAATTCTTTAAAAATCGGGGATTAAGCAATATTTTATCTTAAATACCAGAGACGCTCCTTATACATTGAGGATTATTGCGCTCTACGCTTATTCATGATTTATATCTAGTATTGCATATTTATTAAAGTTTTGGATGTCGATAAAGATTTGGTTTTCCTAATTGTTCAGGCAACCCATGCACTTGAGACGCATCTTTTTAAAAACTGATTTTCAAAATTTATGAAACAACATTTCTTTTTAATGATTAACGTAGCTGATGTATAACGTATTGTCATTTATGTGGTAAGTATTTTATGAATGTTTATTTAATAAATATATGTATGTTATTATCTCCATGTAAAGCGCTGTGGACCCGGCTCCGTGTTGGGATACAGCGTTTATAAATTCTCAATATAATAATAATAATATTATTATTATTATTATTATTATTATTATTATTATTATTATTATTATTATTATTATTATGCCACATCCCCATTCAAGATGGGAATAAAGTGTATTACTTGTCTTCGTTCTTGCCTATGGACACATTTTTTTGTGTTTGTATCCTTTTTCTGACTGTTTAATTAGATTTTTGTGTTGTATTTAAAATTTAGACTTTAATTTCATACGTATAATTACCTTTTTACTTTTTATTTCATCATTTATTTTTTCTCTAGCATTATTAAAGTAGTAGTAATATTCAAATCAATTTTCAACATTTACCATTAATGAATCTTTGGCCACATTTTTAACGCAATTTCCCATGGGGAAAACTGCGTTATATATTTGAAATATCTTTCCTGTCTGTTTGAGCCTCATCTTGCAAATCCTCCTGAACCATACCAGATAAAGGATCTGGGGCTTTTGTAAATATGCTAAGGAGGTCCCAAGAATGTGCACGTTCCAAAAAATACCGAGAAGGTTTATTAAATTTCCTGAGGGAAAAAAAGATATCAGTATTTTGTCAATTTCTCGACAACTACAACATCTATCGAGTTGAAACACCAAGCGATAGCTAATAATATTTTAAAAATGTTGGAGAAGGAATTTTAAAAAAAAAAAAATTTCAACTCCTGTAATTTTAGCAGCAACTTATAGGTTGCAACTGTTTTGTTAAGTTTTAGCACTATTGCTTTGAAATGCTTTTAATGTAATCTAGAATCTATGGATTAAAAAATAGGAAATTCTTTGTTGGAAAATGCCTTTAAAAACGGTAGCGAGTACTCGCTCGTCCGGTCGACCGAGTATACACCTGCATACTCCCTCATCCAAATCCAATTCCGGTTATGGTAAGAAATCATGTTTGTATCATTGGAGAGCTACAAGTATTCCCTGCCCCTTTTCGTTGAACCTCCAATTCTATTTGTGCATTCAGACTATCTAACGCTCTAAAACATATCCCCAAACCTAACCCAAACCCTAAAAACTATCACTAAATCTACCTCTAACCCTAAAATCGATCACTAAACCTACCCCTAAGCCTAAAACATATCAATAAACCTAACCCAAACCGTAAAACATATCAGTAAACCTAACCCAAACCCTAAAACATATAACTAAATATAACCGAAACCCTAAAAACTATCACAAAACCTACCCTTAACCCTAAAACCTATCACTGAACCTAAAAAAATCTTATTCATTATCAATTCATGTAGTAAAAAAAATTTTACCAACAGAGGCTCCAACCCCGGACCTCCGATTCAGCAATCGATAGTACTTTCAATGCGACCACGAGGACTCGTTAATGGTTGATTCTTTTTAAACTTTAAAAAAAAATTACAATGAATATCGATAACCGGAATTGAACGAGGGAGTATACAACCGTATTCTCAGTCGTCTAGACGAGCAAAGACTCACTAGTCCACCTTCAAAAACTCATTCGAGTTTTTATTACTTGTTTTAATCTGCTGATTTTGTGAAACCATTTTGCACGTGACTGCCAAGATATTGAATGCGTCAATTTCTTCAAATTGTATTAATTGAATAAAAAAAAATCATGTTAAGCCTGGTCCCTATTGGAATTCAGGACGTGTTAGCGCATTTTCGTATTATGTATCAGTACTTATGTTAGATATCAGAATTATGTAGTTATCAGTAATTGTGTTTAGATTTTAGACATATTTTTATGAATTTTCTTGTGTAATGAATATACCTGACATTTTTTT
>MUZC01000378.1:574337-591444 GCA_002072015.1 Radix auricularia | reverse complement strand
TATATATATATATATATATATATATATATATATTTAATAACCATGTGTTTATGAGAATGTATTTTGATCACCTTTTGGCACCTGGCTCTGAAGGCTCGGCGGCCTAAAGGGTGGATCAAGACGGACGAGAATAGAAACTATCCTTACGTATATCTCAGTCTGGTTTCTAGGCACCCGCCTGTACTGCGAGATAACCCGAACTCCAGACAGCAACCGCCCAACAAAGTGTCGACATACCTGGATCAGGAACTGGACTCACCGTTATCCACGCGACTTGTATCCGACCCCCAACCCACATCTTTGGACCAGGAGCTGGACTCACCGCTATCCACGCGACTTGTATCCAACCCCTACCTCACCCCTGCACCGATCGACAGGACCAAAGGAGGACAACTCAGCATTACCAGCCTTACTCTAAACGTAACGCTGAAGCCAACCGCACTGGTTGATGCCTACACCATACACGTGTAGAAGCCGGTTATTCACACTTCCGTGATCACCGAAGTCACCTGGAACCATAGGTGAAGCAGCCCATATGACAGGAGAATTGCAGAACCAACCGTTCACGGAGCGGGGCAGTACATCCTAAAAATTTAAGTATTAACTATATAACTATATTATGTTGATTGGCTTAAGCCTAGTGATGAATTTTGGCCATAACGGAACTAGTTTCCGCTTATTGCAATTATTGTATAATAAATTATTGTTACATTTCCCCATCTTGTTTGTTGATCATCGTTTTGTGAGAGATCACTAAAGTATGCGCGTGTAGGCTAAGAGAGGATAAATTAAATATTATACCCCTAGACGACTTGTCAAACAGTATTCACATCTTTCTCGCCACACACCAAATAGTACTAGAATATAAGACTAAAACATATATAATAATGTATAAAGTATTTATTGAGACAATGTCGCCATAACGCGGATAGGATGAAAGTTTAACCACAAATACCACACACTTTCTCAGAAGAATATTATAACTTAACAAAGACACACAGCAAATATATTTTAATAAACTTTGCAAATATGATGGAAATAACTAATTATAATATTAAGTCTAGATCATAAAACTATTTCATATTATTTGAAACGATTACACGATGTGGATGTTCTTGAAAGCCTGCCTCCAAAATACAAATAAAAAGTACCAAACAATTTTACTCTAAATGTATTCTAAGAGAAGACAAGATGCATTTGACAGGAAATTGTTATAAATAATTTTGAAATTGAGACATGACATCAAGACGGGGTTAAATCCCCTGTCTGCTTAACGATGCTGACGCCATTAGGACCTTTGCCAGTTGATTGTTCCCCTGGGACGCCTGGGACTGGAATAGGGTGTCAATCGGGCTCGATCTAGCATTAATTTCACAGTGACATTTGTTAAACTCCGTTGGGCGTGCGGTGATTTTATTAGTAAATACAGCACGTAATGGTGAGCGGTGTAAGTGCAATACACAGAGATGATATGATGTTTATACGTCGTAGAATGGATGAGTGACTTAAATTTAGTAACAGAGCAGAAAAGTGACGTTACTACGTCAGATAGTGGTGTGGGGCGTAAATGCGATTCAATGTTGATAAGAGACGTTAATGAGGGCAGTGTGACAGAGCGGCATGCGCATTCGCTGGCGTACCGAGAGACGTGGGTTCGAGTATGTTAAAATGAATCCTCTACTGGTAAATAAATAAAAGTTGTATTCAGGGCCAATTTCTTTTCTGTTTATATACAAGTATAACTTCCGGTCATTGGCTTTTGCAATGCAAAGTGGTAAAGAGGTGTCTGGATGAATCACTAAAGCCTATAAATAGCTTGTTGTGAGTCATGCACTGGCTGATTTGAATACGAAAAAAAAACATATTGTCTTCATTGCAAAACTTTGTCTGCAGTCCCAGACATGATTGCAGGCACCTAACGTGGATCATCTCATTTCTCAGCAATTTTTCTTTCGAGAAGTTTACTCAACGCTCATATTCGAACCTGTAACGTTGTGAAGTATTAAGATCGGATATCACATTGCAAAATGGCGATAACTTTTTTGAGTCTATATATAAGAAGCTAATAACACTCTAATAATTGTTTGAAATTTGATTATATCTTTTCTTAATATAATAGTCAGAGGCGCAACAGCGACTCGGCAACGGGGCTATTCATTCAATAATCAATTTATTCTGTATAATTTAGTATTTTCCCCATTTCTCAAGGGCACCAAAAATGAATTAGCCGTGGGCGCGGAAAATCCAGTTACGCTTCTGGTCATAGTTACTGTTTATTTTCCCGTGTTAAGAAAGAGATGACACTTTAAATCACCACGATCCTCAGTACATTAAAAATGAAAATACAAATTATTGTTAAATACTTATGTTTTCTGCGTCAATTAACTAAAAAAAAAACAAATATAAAAGTGGCAATAAATAATAAAACAGACTCCTTACAAGAAAAATTAGCTTGACACTAAAGTACCTTAATTTATTGCGCTGATATTTGTGATTGAAAATGTAATTGAAATTCAACCTATAATATATATAAATAATTCAAAAATATGTTTTTTTAAAACACCAACCATGAATGTTTTAATTAAGTCAAAATTTAAAAAAAAACAACAAATTATTACGAGGATCATGTAAAAACACTCTTGCTAAATGAACATGTATACAAGTGAATGCGAACATTTTTGTTGCCCAAAAATGAAATACAAAACCCACTTATTTATAACTAAAAACTACAAGGAATCCCGATTTTTTATTTTTTTTATTTAGCTGGTTTGTTTAATGAAGTTGGCTAATACTTCATTTTTCGTGTCGGCTGATGAGGCAGTGCGTACAGACTACGTCAAGCATGCCGACTACGTCAAGCCTGCCGACTACGTCAAGCATGCCGACTATGGCAAGCATGCCATCAGTGATCTATGGCATGTGTAAAATTAAAATGTCAACATCTCAGTGGAAAGGGATAATTATAATGTAAACGTTTAATATGTGTTTGCATTTTCGGAAGTTAAAATTAAAGTGATGAATTGGAAAATTGAAATGTTCAGTATGGGCTCATTTTATCTAAGGTTTAACATGCTCTGCCTTATTTACGCCTATAAGATATTGTAATCTCTAAAAAAAAAAAAAAAAAAATCATTTAATAGTTAGATTTATTATGCCAAGGATTTTTTTTAAACCAGAAATTTCAATCTTGGACGCAAAATTTTAATTTATAAAGCTGGGTTTTCAACAAAAAAAACAAAAAAAAAACAACAATTACTGTAAAAGTTACTCGAATAACCCATTTGTAGCCATCTGTTAAAACTATAATTTTCTGATTAATGCTATTTGCTATAACGCTTTATATAAAGCTTTGCAAAAATAAATAGGTACATCAAATATGAATCATATGCTCTTAAAACTGCTTTTCTGAATCAAGTGTTAAGGTTAAAGAAATTTCTAAAGAAAAAATAGTTTTAATTGAATGTTAATCGAGCACTTCGAAATAAATTGTTTAAACATATGGAACTTACAATGTAAGGAGGTATTATCTATAATGCATGAGGAATAATCTGATAAAATGTTGTTGAGATTAATTTTTGTTATTTTCTTTTGATTTCTCAAATTAACAATTAAAGAGAAAAGATGTCTATATTTTAGGGCTGTTATCGATTAATTATAATTTAATCGTTAACTTTTGAAGAATTACCGAATAATTAATTAATCGATAATTTTGATTAAAGTTAAAAATAAGATGTATGACGTCATCAAAGTGAACATTTCAAGGGAAGTAACAAAAACAGGCAATTAACTTTTATTAATTTAAATATATATAGTTCATTATTATGTCAATGAATTTAAATTTTGTTATTATTAATTAAGTAAAAACGGTGTTTATTTTTTAAAATCATTTTCCTTATAAAAACAGCTTAATTTTAAGTTTACACTATAAAAAATCTTGGTTTTTTTCAATGGGGAAGTTTGTACTTAAAAAATGCAAACTATTATTAATTCTTATAATTAATTATTTATTGATAAATCGAAAAAAAAAATGTTTAAAACATTATCTTTAATTTTACACGCTATTTTATCGACTACAATTATTTTAATCGATAAAAATGTACCTATTAATCGAGAAATTAATCGTTAATTTTCGCAGCCCCACTATATTTATTTATTAAGTACGTACAAATAAAATATAAATAGAACTAATGGCCAAAATATGCTTTTAAATTACGTTTGGAACTTGGATCAAACATTTAAACTTTATTTAGGAATTCATATTAATTCAATAATTTTAATATATATATAATCATATTTATTCAAATAATTAATGAATGGTGTCAATTTTATTTTCTTAAATTTTACATCTTTAATTCATTACATCCCGCATAAAATAAAAACAATCGTTTTCTTTAACAAACTTAATGTGATCGATTTATGAAGTTGAAGACTTTTGCTGGATTTGAACTCGATCAAGCAGAGAAAACTAAATCTCCCTCATCTTGTCGCAACAATGTTACAACAATGGATTAGATGTCCTCAGAGCTAGCCAATCTGTGCCACTTGACGATCACCAGATGTCCAATTATAGAAATTTCAAGGCCACTTCCTTACGCCGCAATTGTACTGTAACATCGGATTCGTTTTCAGGCGTCTGTGCCTCGTACATCAAGGGTTAATTATTTTAATGCTATATCATCGTAAAAGCGCGCGTTGCAGAATGTTTGGGAAAATAAAAAGTACACATGAAATGAAAACTTTAAAACAAGAAAACAAATAAGGTTTCTGCAAAAATCCACTTTCAAATAAAAAATGAGAAAAATAATTCTTAGGATTTTAAAAAAGCTTGTAACATAAGAGGTCTTCTTATCTTATCTTATCTGTTATAGACGCTCCTTTTATACAAGAGATTATTACTCTTCAGGGGAAGAGGAAAGAGAGAAAAGGCCCCACCATCCATGTACTCGTCTACAACGATTTCAAAACCTTTCATCAATCCTGACAGTTTGTATCACGTAAGATAGTAATGTACAACAATCCTCAAGTTGTGGTACCATGGTAATATCAAGCACGTAGAAATAGATAATTCAGCATTGATGGATTTACAATTCTACGGTTTCAGATTATTGAATTCGACCATACGTAAGAAAAAAAATCAATAACGACATCAAGTAAATATCTACTGAACACAATAGCTGTTACATATTATCATTCTTCATGTAAAATTGTTTTGCTTAACTTTAACCCAAGAAACATGTAACATTTTATGTAACAATCCAATAATCCTGTTACATATTTTACCCTCTCTTAGCAAACCTTTTTATGTTTAACTTTAAGAAGTAAATCGGTTTTATATTATTAATCTTCAAGCAAACTTGTTAAATGATTACACGCTTTTATTAAAGTTTTACTGTTCTTCCATCTGTTAGTCTATTTCAAATACTTATAAATAACCTTTCATTAATTTAAATTTTTAAGATAGAGTTGAGATTTTTCATCCGATGCATTTCTAAGGATTGTACACGAATCAATGATATACTGCTAATAATAATCTGTGAGTTATTGAATGGCTTCATTTGAATTAGTTAGTTAATTTTTAATGGATACGGCATTGTGCTTCTAAGTTTACAATAGGACTCTGGCCAATTTGTATAGAATGAAACCCAAGCAATGAAGTGATGAATGCCAGCGTTCAGACATACGAACCTTGTTCTATCCCAGTAGTCGGGCTTGAAAGGAATTGAATGTTTTGAGCTTTTCTTAAACCTGTCGGTAATGGTGATGTAAGTAAGATGAGAAAATTTTCTTTTCATTAAAAGTGAAAAACTCACACTTCACGATTTATAAATCGGTGAAAGCTCCGTGTCAAGGTCATTGGCCTGAGCCCGTAGATTTAGGAATGAAGAAAATTCATTAAAAGAATTTCCAAGCACCAAAATGACTATTTAAAAAAATATACCAGAAAAATTTTCAAAACTCGTTTTTGTTCGCTTAAGTTCAAAAAGGAGGAGATATTTATACTGTTTCCAGATGTTATTGAAAGTTTAAAATACTTGAAGTGAAGTCTAGATGAGCTCACAACGCATTTTAAATCTAGTCTACGACTTTACGACACCTCAGAACGGAAAGTAAATGAAAAAGCTATTAAAAATTAAATAGCAGTGCCGAGATCTCATTTAAGAATGTAATTCTATTTTAAAATTTAGGAAGCAAGCTTGTTATTCAGTTAATATAACTAGTAAACATCTAATAAATTTAACCAAGTAAATGAAACCTGTTGTATATTTACAAACACAGAACTTGATAATTTCATGTATGTTAAATCCGTCAAGTAAAACGAAGTTAACATATTAAACTTTTATTTTAAAAAAACACAAGTTTAAGCTGGGAGTTTGTCATATTTAAATTTAATCACATTTTTTTTCTTTCCTCCCATCTCTCCCTGCCGAGGCATTTAAATTACTGAAAAAGCTTTTCGACACAAAGAGCTGTGCACATGCGCAAAGCCACTAGGGATGTGACCCACAAGTGCAATTATGAAGTCGTTTTGCAAATTGTCTGTATCTCATCCTCGATAGAGCGGCCATGGTATAGTTTTGAACGAACTTCTTGCAATACAAAGTGCTGGGGCCAAGAGCGAGGTATATGCAGAACATGAACTAATTGTCATATTCTGGCCCATACTAGATTACTACTCCTAGGCCATGTTTATGTTTTTGTCTTTTTGAGAAGAGAAGGACGTAAGAGTAATTACCCAATTACACAATTTGCTTCATTGTTTCAAGGCACATTGCTCCGTTCCAGGGGATCCAATTTCCATTATTTAAACAAGATTTGAAGCTCCTCCACTAAAATCCAAAAATGTTTATAGAAATACACAACACCAATTATTAAATTATTCAATGGACATCTCGCTCTTGGCTGATTTTTAATCTGGATGAGCCATTTGTCATCATTAGCTTAGGGTTCAACAAATTACATTTAAATTATTTTTTTCTAAAAATCTATTGCCTGAAATCTTGTTAAGCGGTTTAGCTCGCTTTTATGTAGGCCCAGTGCTTTTTTTCTAGCGAAAAATGTTTGGGAAGTCATTTCATATCTGTTTGTTTTTTTTTGGTGAGTCCCCAATGTAAAAAGGACTGACAGTAAGTAAAATGCCGACTATTTATATAAATATACACGAATCTGGCCAAAAAAGGTATGGGAACTCAGTTCCCATTAGTTTCCACTGAAAAAAGCACTGTAGGCCTATAGCCATATTGTATAATACTCAGACGGGTGTTTGCAACACGTTTATGGAAACTAGCATAACACCATAATATGGTAAATATCATAATAAAATAATATGCAAACGAATGCCGAATAAATTTCAGTTAAAAACTCACGTCAAAATATCAAATTTTAATTTTTTATTTTTAAGATCAATTTTGTTTATATTTAGACGGTAGAAAACAATATTTTTACTATATTTTTTTTATAAACTTCTTAAAGTGATTTTTATTCTTATTTTTAGTTTGCTCAAGGGTTGTATAAATTTAAGGATGTTTTTAGCTCTAGAATAGTCGTAGCAGTAGCAAACTTCTGCTACGACTCGTACTAGTAGACTCTTGTTATGACTAGTCGTAGCAGCAGACGCTTCGTAAATTTATATACTCAAGTTTAATAGCATAAATGAAATTTGTTTATTTTTATTATATGATAGGGTTTCAACCATTAAAGTAATGATAGTAAGTATAGAGTTACACTATACTATACACATTCGGATAAATCTGGCCACTTTTTTGGGTTTTTTTTCGACTCATGTCAAATCCCCATCAGAGATGTGTCAGTCAGTGATATCCTTAAATCCTGCAACTCCATGTCTTCAAGTTCCACTAATAACACATCTATTTAAACTTTACTTTCTAGCAAACGAACATTTATCCAAAACAGGGGTGTGAGAAGTGGGCCCGTGGGCTACTTGCGGCCCGACACGGATTTGGTTATGGCTGAAACATTCAGCAAACCAGCCTCGAACTGAGATTTGCTTTAGATCTATGTCCGCGACCAAAAGTTCGTCTCTTGTTTTCCATTAGAGCGGCTACGTCCTATCACTACTGATGTTGATACAGCACCCGAGGAGCTGCAGCTTGAACTATATTGACATGCATCCAGATCACATTGTGAAATAAATGTTTAATAATCAAAAATTATTTGTATTTTTTACGTCTTTGTCTGCTGAAAATTCCCATGCGTGAAAATATTTACTGGTAAAATAATCTCATATTTGGATCTACATATATTTTTTGAGGAAAGTTTTTCTAGCATGAAGATCAACAAGGGTAAATACAGATGCTCTTTGACAGACGTAATCGTGCAGGCTGTGATGAGATCTCAATAAGCTAATTTACTCTTGATTTTTTTTTAATGTAAGAATGTGTGATGGGGGAGGGGGTACACTTTACTCATTAAAATAATCTAATTTGCTAGGAGCTAGAAATCAGGATAATATTACATTAGCAAAATAAATACATTTAATAAAACTTTTGTTGACTTTTGTTCCAATGATTTTTATTCTACTATTTATACTTTTTCTGTAATAAAATGCAACGTTAACTAAATAATATAATCATTGTAAACGGCGTGGCTCTAAGCTAAAATCCACTACCACAAAGTGGTCCCAAGGCAAAAAACAATTGCCCACCCCTGCATCAAATAAACGTAGCTTATGTGTTCCATTTCGTCATCCTATTTGCGATTAAGATATGAATGTCATAAGTTGAATGCATTTATAAAAATGTGTGTTATTATATTTATATGACGTGCTGTGAGCCCAGGTGCTTGCTTGGGGTACAGCACTATGTAAATAATCAAATTATTATTACTATTATTCTTGTTTTATTTCATACAACTAAAAAAAAAATTAGGTAACTTCTGAATATGATCACCTAACGTCAGTATTAGTAATGATATGAATTGTGCCACCAAACACACGAGACCTGTGACCATGCCACAAAACACTCGAGACCTGTGACCGTGCCACCAAGCACACGAGACCTGTGACCGTGCCACCAAACACACGAGACCTGTGACCGTGCCACCAAACACACGAGACCTGTGATCGTGCCACCAAACACACGAGACCTGTGACCACCTAACGTCAGTATTAGTGATGACATGACTTGTGCCACCAAACACACGAGACCTGTGACCGTGCCACCAAACACACGAGACCTGTGACCGTGCCACCAAACACACGAGACCTGTGACCGCCTGTCTGCTGTTGATACAAAATAATCGTCGGGTGACGACGAGCTGATAATGGAGTGTTCAAATTGAAGCTGGCGACGTCATTTAAAGATAATCACAGTTGGGATGGGCTCGACCCCCCGAGGGGAATCAGTTGAATGAAACTGACCGCTGGAGGACACATTAACAGGCACCCAGAGACCTCGTCCCGATGATGCTATGGGCCGCTGGACAAGGAGGACCAGGGGGAATTAACGATGACTGTACTCTCTGTAACTTATTGATGACACCCAACAGCAGACGTTTAACGCCGTGGTTGAATGACAGGCGGCTCTGGAATGTGGAATGTATGTTTAATTGCGCAAGACTTTAAAACATTTAATGGCACATTGATGTTGTGGTGTGGCTATCAAAGTTTCATTTCCGATAAGATCAGACTGTTCGAAATACTTTAAAAATTCTGTTTAAGAAATAACTTTAAAAGTTCAAAAAGGAAAATCCACACAGCGACTCTATGGATGCGGGAGTCCGATTATTATCCTGGAAGATAGTATCCATTAAGCAAAAACAACAGCCGAGATATCGTTGCACCCTAAGCTACCAAAAGAGAAAAAAAAAAGGTTTTAACACATTGTTGGATGAATTGTTGACATTAACATATTAAATGTAAACGGACACATCAATTTGTAAATTGATTTAAATAACATGTATTTGCTGGTTAGTTTCAAAAACCTTTTTTTAAAAAACCACACAAAAAAATTAATTTAAAAAAAGTTTTAGTCGTGTCATCATTGTAAGAATTTTTTTAAAACTTTTTTTCTAGGTTATTGCTTAGCCTTCCGATGTTTTCTGGTCAGTTTGTATGAAATATAACATACATTAATTTATAAGTTAAATGTGAATTATAAAAAAAGTATTGCTTGTGAAATAGTGATATTAAAAGTAAATTGAGTAATAATTTTTTCTTATTCGTATAAGTGTTAAATTATTTTGTTCTAATGCTTATATTTAGCTTTTCTGAACACAGTTAAATAAAAATTCTAGGGATCTACATTAAAAAATCAAGAACAATTAAAAGCTACATCGACTCTTAAAATGTATACCATTGATTTACTTTGTCTCAAGGTCGTTGGTGAGCACAACAGTTGAACTAATATAGTCATTCAGTGTGTGTAATCGGGTATTTTAAAGATACATAAAAAAAAATCTTACGCCTCAATCTTAAGACATTGAGACAAATAAAAGCATTACAATTAATAATTTTTGTAAACCTACACACTCGGAAGAATAAATCTTGCTAGAAAATATATTTTTTCGTTCATCGTTTTGGTAGAAGAGACGACTGAACAATTGGATTTTTCGTTGCTATAACGTTTGTATTAGAGTCTATCAGTTAACAAAAACGTTACGTTAACATGACCAGGCAGCACAGCTAAAACGGTGGGTTGAGCATTATCTGGAATTGTATTCAACAGTTACAACAGTCTCCAGCACCGCTCTAGATGACATCCCAGATATGCCACTCATGGAAGAACTTGATGTCGTGCCCACACAGGAAGAGCTGAGCAAAGCAATTGACAGTCTAGCTTGTGGAAAAGCGCCTGGGAATGATGGAATACCACCAGAGGTTCTAAAGAGTGGCAAGACAGCTTTACTCCAACCATTGCACGAGATTCTGTCCCTCTGCTGGGAACAGGGCTACATCACCCAAGACCTAAAGGATGCAAATATAGTGACACTACATAAAAACAAAGGTGATAGGAGTGATTGCAATAATTATCGCGGCATTTCACTCCTTAGTATTGTAGGAAAGACCTTTGCCCGCGTTATACTAAAACGTTTACAAAGCCTAGCATCCCGCGTCTATCCAGAATCTCAGTGCGGTTTCCGGTCCGGTCGGTCTACCATAGACATGGTGTTCTCCATACGACAGCTCCAGGAAAAATGCAGAGAGCAGCAGATGCCACTATACATTGCATTTGTGGACCTTACAAAAGCCTTCGACTTAGTCAGTCGCAACGGGCTATTCCAAATACTGGCAAAAATTGGATGTCCCCCTCACCTACTTGCCATCATCAGACAGTTCCATGAAAATATGCTTGGCACAGTACAGTTCGATGGAGCTAAGACCTGTGACCGTGCCNAGGGCTACATCCCCCAAGACCTAAAGGATGCAAATATAGTGACACTATATAAAAACAAAGGTGATAGGAGTGATTGCAATAATTATCGCGGCATTTCACTCCTTAGTATTGTAGGAAAGACCTTTGCCCGCGTTATACTAAAACGTTTACAAAGCCTAGCATCCCGCGTCTATCCAGAATCTCAGTGTGGTTTCCGGTCCGGTCGGTCTACCATAGACATGGTGTTCTCCATACGACAGCTCCAGGAAAAATGCAGAGAGCAGCAGATGCCACTATACATTGCATTTGTGGACCTTACAAAAGCCTTCGACTTAGTCAGTCGCAACGGGCTATTCCAAATACTGGCAAAAATTGGATGTCCCCCTCACCTACTTGCCATCATCAGACAGTTCCATGAAAATATGCTTGGCACAGTACAGTTCGATGGAGCTAAGTCAGAGGCCTTCCCTGTCAGCAGCGGAGTTAAACAAGGTTGTGTACTCGCACCAACACTCTTCGCAATATTCTTCTCTGTACTTCTTCGATACGCATTCAAGGATAGCAGTGAGGGAATCTGGTTACATACCAGAGCTGATGGAGGACTTTTCAACACTGCCCGCCTCCGAGCCAAGACCAAAACGACGGATGTCCTAATTCGAGAGCTACTATTTGCGGATGATGCGGCACTAACAGCACATACAGAATCTGGTTTGCAACAACTCGTGTCAAGCTTCTCCAATGCCTGCAAAGAATTTGGTCTGCAAATCAGCTTGAAAAAGACAAACATCATGGCCCAAGACACTCGACCTCCTCCTACCATAAATATCGATAATGAAAACTTGGAGGTTGTGGACAGCTTCACCTACTTGGGATCCAAGGTCTCCAATACACTGTCCATTGAAGAAGAAATAAACAGCAGAATTGGCAAGGCAGCCGCAACAATGGCTAAACTAAATAAGCGGGTCTGGCAAAACACCAAGCTAACGGAGAAAACCAAACTGTGCGTCTATCGAGCCTGTGTCATCAGTACACTACTATATGGGAGCGAGACATGGACCACTTATACATCACAAGAGCGTAAGCTTAACAGCTTCCATTTGAGATGCTTGCGCCGCATCCTTGGTATTAAATGGCAAGAAAAAGTGCCTAATAGTGAGGTACTAACGCGTGCCAATACCCAAAGCATGTTCTCAATTCTTAGTGAAAGACGCCTGAGGTGGCTAGGACATGTCAAAAGAATGAGCCCCGGCCGCATCCCGAAGGACCTCCTATATGGTGAACTTGCTTCAGGAAAGAGGAAAACAGGTCGCCCACGCTTGCGATTTAAAGATGTCTGTCAAAGGGACATGAAAGCAGCCAAAATACATACAAGTGACTGGGAGTGTAAGGCAGAAGACCGATCTACGTGGAGCACAGTTGTCAAAGAGGGCGTCATAGTAGCCGAGGAGCGAAGAATGGAGGAGGCTGCAGACAGAAGAGCTAGGAGAAAGGCCAAAACATTTGGAAGCACAGAACTCGTGTGTAAAAACTGTGGCAAAGACTGTCACTCAAGGATAGGACTGCACAGTCACTCGAGGAAATGCAACCCAACCCAACGGTGATGCACCATCGTCTCGCGAGACGGAAGGATGCCGTACGTTAACATACGTCTTATTTAGTCACTTTAACGTGGTTTCTACTGACTAATACATACTAATAACATAATAGTTTGTAATTTAAATTCATGACATATGCTGTTTGACTTAATTTTAAAATGATGAAAAGCTGTTTAATCTTACTGATTTTAAAACACTATTGCTCTTCAGACTATAAAAACATAGTAAGATATGTCGCGAATCTTGATTATAATCCTCTTTGTAATCTTTATTTACTCTAATCTATCTAGATAACGGCAGTCGGTTCAGATTGAGCTAAAGACCATTCTATCACAGACAGACACATCAATAGCATAATATGTACCCAACAAAACTTGTGACAGCTTCCCGCTGTGTCCATCAGACGATCATATCTATGGCTGACAACGTCTCGATTAAATCAATTGGGAATTTTTTAGGGCTGCGAAAATTAACGATAAATCTCTTGATTAATCGTTAAAAATTTTAAGCTATTAAAATTATTTTATTTGATAGAAATTCTATTAAAATTTAATAAGATAATTCAATAGAAAATTTTATTTTTATTTTTAAATAATTAATAATCATTTTTTTTTTTTTTTTTTTTACCTAAAAAAATGTCCCACGTATCGTAATAATAAATTGATTTAGACGTGAAAAACTCCTGTTATCCGGCGACAGATGATAGGAGAAATAACTCAATAAGACAAAAAAATGTCAATTGCCCGTTTTTTAAAATATTTTTGTAGGTTTATAGTTATATCTATATAAGTGTTAAAATTAATCGTTAATTTATCAAATAATTGATTAATTTTTACAGATTAATCTAACAAAATATTTTTAATCGTCACCGGGCCTAGCATTTTTCACTGGGTTCATAGGTGAACTGTGAGGGCAGTTGATGGCTTTGGCAAACTCCTCACTGTTTGATACAGTCCCCAGAACTCTGAGAGAAAAACAATTTGAAACATCATTTAATATTTCAAAAATAAAATCAATAATGAATTAGAAACTTTAAGATAAAATCAAATTAATTTAACAAATTCAGGTACAGTGCTTAATTAAAGGAAATGTGTACGCAAAGCGTTTACTTTTAAAAAGTACAGCTACCAATGTGAAAAGAATACACAAAAAGATACTTTAAAATTAAGGGCCGTTAATAAAATACATCACGTGGCTGGGGAGGAGGGAGTTTCAGAAATGTGACGTCACATAAAAAGCACTAAACTTTAAATAAAAGCTCCACTTAAATATTTGATTTCCTGTAATTTATTTAATGACGTTTCAATGGCTTTACAAGTGTTACGCTATTAGAGTGCAGACTTACACTAAATACAAATTTAATGACACAAACAGTATCTTACAACGTGCTAATTTTCGAATTAAGAAAATATGGCTATGGGGTGGGGGTCAAAGCTTTGTGACATCATATAGCAGGGGGTCTTAGTTTTTGTGACGAAGTGTATCGACGGGGGGGGGGGGGTATAAATCGGACATAATCGTTTGACATCATTTAGACAATTAACGAAAAAAAAACTTTGTCAAAATCTCCAAAATTAATATGTTAACAAAGCAATTTCTAAAGACAACAAAGAAATCGTATAGCCTTTATATAGTCTTTAAAAATAAAACAACAGGAATAGCCTCAGTAAAAGTCCCAAACAATATGAGACATAAATTAATAAATAGACCAAAGCTCACATAAGCAATACATATTTTGCACCATCTTTTTCAGCCTCAGATGACACGGGTTTCTCAGTGAACTTAAATAATATGGAAGCAAAACTTAACATGGCTGTAGACGAAAGAGGAATAAACCAGCTCCTTACAAACTTACGACAAACAAACAAACCAAAAAGTTTTCTTTATTATATTGTTATTTGTGATCTTTTTGTGTTATGGAAAAAGAAAAGTGTTATAGTGTATTTACTTTGGAAGACGCACTATTTTATAGGTCGTTGAGGATTTATTTTATATTGGAGTAAAATATTTTCTATACTAGAATATATATCTTCTGTATGGGACCCATCCACCAAAGAAAATATTGATAAGTTAGAGCAAATCCAAAAAAAAGCTGCCAGATTCATTACTGGAGCATATTCAATACTGTCAAGAGTAACACCATTAGTTAAATCATTAAACCTTGAAACACTAGAGGATAGAAGAACCAAGAGTAAATTGGTAATTATACATAAGGCAATTAATTCTAATTTAGAAATACAACACAAAGATAACTTAATACAACCCTCAAATAGACATAAAGATAAAAACACCTTTCTCATTCCATATGCAAGAACAAACACATACAAGTTTTCTTTTTTTTCTGTCTGGTATTCGGACGTGGGTGGGTTGCCTGAAGAAACCAGGAAAGCCAACACTTTATCATCTTCTAAAACTCTAGTAAGAATACAGGAATAAACACGAACCATAGAAATACGTAGGACGCAATAATCTGCTGTACAGAAGGAGCGTCTGTAACATATAAGAAGAAGAAGAAGGGAGGATTAATTTTTCAACAGCGTCAAAATATTTGTCTAACGGTAAATCTCTAGTTAGCCATGAAGAAACCCCAGTGGCTGCACAATAACTTTATGATCGTGCTCTCGAAAAGGGGATACTTTGGATTCCACCGCTGCTAAGTTTCTTCATTTTATTTTTTATTTTTATTTTCGTTTTATTTGTGTATTGTATGTTCGTTGAAAAAGGCTCTTTGCCGAAACGTTCGCTGTTTTGTTACGTCCGGTCAGGCTAACCCTTACCTTGTTTACGTCTTTTCCATTTAATTTTTCGAAAAGGGGAATAACAAGTTAAAAGTCACTCCGCCAAAGTTAGCAACGGTTGTTAGCCTTCAAATGCCCTGCCAATAATGTTGTAGCGTGAAGTTTGTTGTGTGTAAGTATAAAATTTATACTAATTAACCGGGAAGGTTAAGATATTGCCTACCTCACGCGGCTCTTGGGATTTCATTGTGGCCATGTTAATAAGTTGGTGGGGTCGGGTGTGTAATGACTTGAAAGTGAGCTCTTTGCTCCCCTGAAATGTTCAAAGCGTAACTGTCATAAGCCCAACTGTTATATGTCTCCCTGCATGAACTGAGTTAAATCTTAACTCTGATACTACACACTTCATGTGACGACTGAACTTTAGAAAAGAGAAGATTCTCTCAGGGGGTTAGTCTATTAGTCTTTAACATATTGACTCTGCTCATAGGCTTCCTACAAGAGAAATAATATTAGCAAATGTTAAGTTTGACTATTTGGTTAATCTTATTTGGTGGCATCTTCTATTGGACGACCAATAACCCTAAATTCAATGATTAGCTTAACCGCATAATATTTGCGCATTTTAATTACGGTATGTTTAAAAAAAGATTTTCTCCATTCTTTATTTTAATCATATAAAGTGTGCTAGATGTTTATACTGAACGCTAACTAACAATTATTTTATCCTTTATATTAACTCGTGGCGTCCGCTTGATTGCTTGATGCCTTGTTTATCGATAAACATTTTGGATCGATTTTTAACCCACTTCTTCGTATGCTAACTAGCTGAAATTTTGCAGGCAGACTCGTGCTGACTATAAAAATGATCTATAAAAAATTCAGATCGATCGTAATAATGTAATTAAATAATGAATTTTTACATTAACTCAATTTATCTCTATGTACCATGTACATTTTTGAGGTAGTGTCACGGTGCGTATTATAAAGAACAATCTATTTAATATTTTCCTGTCATACGGTGCGTTGCGTATTTTAGTGACGATACATTTTTAAAAATATATTCCCAATCTGTAAATGTTAATTAATCGATTAGTTTCGATTAATATTATTTTATATAATGTTTATATAATCCCGTTAAGTTGCGATTCATTATTTCGCGAAAGCAGTTAAGTCGCGTAAATTCCATGGCTCGCAAAGTTTGTGAGGTAAAACAATAAATTCGTTCTGCTGTGCAAGAAAAAGGAAGAAAACACTTTTTGTTTGCGTATGTACGCCTAAATAAATAATAATAATGCGAGGGAAAAGTGTGTAAATAAAAATAAATAATAATAATATATAGTGAATTGGATTTTTTTTAAAAAAATATCTAGAATATTTCCTTAACTTTAAATCGATTAAATTAATTGAGAAATCGTTAATTTCTGGGGCCTTTTGAATATAT